>CM055100.1:56934238-57099787 GCA_029204225.1 Diphasiastrum complanatum | reverse complement strand
ATATGCTTCTGCTTCTGTTATTGCTTCATTTTCATGTAAAGTAGAGAGCGTTCTGCAGTCAAGCGGCTTACAAAGCCCAAAGTTGACAGCTTCATATGGCCATCTTTACCAAGCAGAAGACACGCCATTTGCCCTGCTTTTGCATTTAACAGGACAGCCACATCTGAGACAGATACAGAATGTGAATTGCAATGTCTGGCATTTGAGAATTGCAATGGCTTGACACAGAGATTCTAGGAAAAAAGAGATAGAGGCCAGAGGAGCTGGAGGGCTGGAGCGATGGGGGCCAAAGGAGGCTGCAGCTATGGAGGCCAGAAGGATGGAGCGATGGGGGCAGAGGACCTGGAGGGCTGGAGCAATGGAGGCTAGAGGAGGGAGCTGGATTTTTGAAGATGCATGCATGGGGAGGAGGGCCATCGCCATGCATCTTCTTCCCCGCACATGCATCCTCTTTTTTAAATTTTTAGTTAGAAAAAAACTCATGCATGGGTGATGGGAGGAGCATGCATGGTGCACCCATACACATGCGCAAAACTGTACATAAGTTGTTTAGATATATATATATATGTGTGTGTGTACATATATATATATATATATACATATACATACATATATACATACACACACATATATATATATACAAAGATATATAAGAGAGAGAGTGTAAGGGTGGTGTTAACTAAGTCTAAAACCCTATGTCAAGCCTAGACCGCCTAGACCCTACTATTCTCTTATACATACAAACAATACTATTACTTACCCAAGATAGCTACTTGCGCGTGAAAACAACCTCTCTCACACGCGCACACACAAACCCAAAGAGCAAAAGCAATTTTGCAGCTCTACTGTCGTGAGAGCTCTTTCTCTCTTCTTTTCTTAGTTAGTTGTGGATCGGATATCCTCCTTCCTTGGTTGTGGTCTCGATTCCTATTTGGAGTGGAGCAAGCAACTCATTGTTTAACAAGGTGGGTGGTTGAGCGACTATTTGAGAGGGATGGCCATTGTGTGCAGGTGCCGATCAAGAAACAATCCATTGATTGCATTCTGAAATTTGCAGGAGCCTAGGCTTTGAGAGTGCAAAGGATTTTGTCATATAAACTAGAATGATGGTTTCACGGCCGTCCAACTCATGAAACACCTGCTCACAAGCGCTGACATTGCAATTCTTTGTTTCTGATGACATATCTGCTTTCTTGGAAGGCCATGATCACACTCGCAGCAGGTCAACTTGGGTCAATCTAAATCATCAAAGCAGCACTTCTTGCAGAATTAAGGGAGTGTTTCATCATGACTATCATGTCACTGATATCTACACTCCTCCATCATATTCTTTATCTCTCGAGGCTCCTTCTAATGTAAAATAATATTGTCGCAGAATAGGTTGGCCAAAGACAATAATTCTTTCCATCATGGCCTCATTTTGACAATCCAGAATATCCGGCTCCTGAGTATCATTGTCAGGGATCTTTGCACTTTTTGTCTCAAATTTTGTTTCCAATGCCATATGCCGCATCTTTTTTTCTTTTTCCAACAAGAGAGAAGAAAACTATGAGAAGAACAAAGATGAAACCAAGATTGCTGACAAATGCCAACAGTAGTTTACTAGAACTACGCTTCTGCTACAGACTCAAGGGAGATTGGGTCAGTGCAGGGGCAGAAGCAGGGACAGGGATAACTTGCAGAAGAGCCGAGACTTTTAAGTAAGAATTGCCATCACCGGTACCACCACTTGCATTATGGTAGCGACCATTCCAAAGTGGGTCTGTTTTTAACCAACATTTTTGCAGAAGATACGAATAAACAAATCCATTACATTGACAGCCCTCTCCACACTTCTGCGTACAAGTGCTGAAGTTGAGGCCCTCACCTCCAGCAGAATCACAATCTACAACTGGGTAATCAATGGAAATCAAGAGCACAAACTCCACAGAATCACTGCTACTGCATTGTGAAGATAGTAGTGGAGCGATCGGTTTGCAACCCCGAAAACTATCCGTTGGATCAATTTACTCAAAGCCATCAGGACAACTGCATATGATCATGTCCGCGTGTTACAATTTTTTGAGTAACAAATGCTTATGAAGTTATTTCACTTTATTAAAGTCTTCAAACTTCAGTGAGAAGAGTCTTTGACCATTGTATGGAAGAATCTTTGTCCATTGATCGCATTATGAAATTTGCAGGAGCCCAGCCTTTGAGAGTGTAAAGGATTCTATTACGGAAATTGGAATGATGGTTTCACGGCCACCCAACTGATGAAACACTTGCTCACAAGCACTGCACATTGCAATTCTTTGTTTATGATGACATATCTACTTTCGTGGAAGGCCATGATCACGCTTGCAGCAGGTCAACTTGGGTCAATCTAAATCATCAAGGCAGCATTTTTTGTAGAATTAAGGGAGTGTTTCATCATGACTATCATGTCATTGATATCTATACTTTCTTAATTCTCATGTATTAGCAAATTTTGCAAAATTTTGCCAATCACAGGCAATCCCAAGCTGCCGCTTGGTAGGTCTTTAGTCCCTCTACGTTGATCTAGACTGTGCAAGATGAAATACACCCCAACTACAAATGCAAGGGCACCCAACAACAGCTATGCCACAGCCATGATTTATTGATTACCACAACTTTGAAGATCATCCACTCAGGATCCTTGATAACTATAGCTGGGATGCTGCTCTGTGTGTCCAAATGGAGGACGATTATCTCAAAAGATTAAAAAATCGCCACAAGCTTCAATGTAACAAGAAGAAACAATTTGTAAGGGTGTTGTCTTGGTGTTCTGGTAGTCTCACGAACTGCAAGCGCTTGCCATGGATGTTGTAGTGATGTCATTCTAGGACTTTTGCATTGTTGAGAAGGAATCCCAGGTGCCTTTTGTATGTACTCAATTATGACCTAAGTTTAGGGTTTGGGAAAATTTGTTTGGCAGATCGTGTTTAGAGTGAGTCTACTTTATCTGTGGCTGTTTTTCAATAAGAATACGAGAATGATTCTTGAAATAACGAAATGGTTTTGATAGACTGGTTTGATGTTGACAGCCTGCAATAAATGTCAGATCCACTCTCAATTGTGCTTTGTATTCTTAATCCACGCTCTTTGGTGCTTGATAACTTCTTTCGTGAGTACATCCTTTCAAATCCAAGTTTGCAATTAATCTGATGTCATGGCCTCATTGATTAGCAATTAAATGGATTGATATTATAACAATGAGTGTACTTATCTTTCATCACTATTTTGTCTGTTGTGTCGATGAATCCATCCATTTCTGCAAAGTAGTTGCACAATTTTTTAGAGCAGCGTGTTCTTTTCTAGGATGCAAATTGTTATCCAATTTTAAGCTAATGCTTTATATTTTTCTATTGAACTTGGCTCTCGACTATGTTCTTTGGATTTGTTTGAGCTTTGAGCAGGCTGAAGTGGTCATATGCAATCTATCTCATGTTTCGATGAGCAAACATGAACTTCAATTGATTCGATAATCTTTCTATTGATAGCCTTCATTGTGGTTCAGCCAGCCCTTCAGGTTGAGAGAATGATATGCATGTAGTCCATTCTATGCATGATTTAGTTGGTCTAACTGCATAAAAATAGAGATTACACATGTTTTTATGTCTAGGTATCCCCCCCCTTTAAGAGTCTCGCCTAATATGCGGGGTTTTTGTTTTGTTTGTTTCAAAAGCAGCCACATACATAATAGATTTTGCGGTCGTGTATTTTTCTCCGCGAAATGGCTGCTACGAGTGTTGTCCAAATCATGGTTTGCTATTTGCTCCTCTTGCTGGCATATTATGTGATGGTTTTGATGTAGCATTTGGATAGGATTCGGAAGTTGTTTGCACCTAATATGAGGGGTTTTTGTTTTGTTTGTTTCAGAAGTAGCCAGGTACATGACATATTTTGCGGTCGTGTATCCAAGGAAGATTTTTCTCTGTGAAATGGCTGCTACGAGTGTTGTCCAAATCATTCCTTGAATGCTTCGCAACTTTGTGAGAAAAACCTTATCCCATCTTTTTTTTAATCCAGCAATGCTTTTGGGGTCTGTTAACATAGTTGGGCATATCAAATATGCGATGATCTATATGCATATATTCAATGTGAGTTTGTGTTTCATGCTCTTTAACTTTCTTTCATTATACAAGGACCTAATTTTGTATAAACTTCATGTTGTTTGACAAAGTTGTCTATCGATCCATAAGATTACCACAATTTTTAAAGGAACAACAAACATGGCATGTCTTTTTTAATGGATTATCAATGCTTGATTGTAAGTTTCTAATTTTGCAACCATGTAAATTTTTTTTGGCCTGCGGCCCACATTTTCTTTTTGCTTTTTGCAATTTCAGAGTTCATTAGTGAAATGGTGGACTGCAACCATTGTCTACTGTCATCTTCAAGCATTCCACCATGCCCAAGATCATTGAACAATTTTGGAATGTCTGATCAGACTGTAAATAAATCGTTCAAGAATCTTTCAGACATTGGAATAGTAGGATACGCATTTGGAATGTCTAAAGGATTGCATGTTTGATTTTGGAATGCATATCATTGAGACTATAGTGGGATACGCAATCGTTCAAGAATATGTGGACAGTGGGATATGCATTTCAAGAATGCGATTCCACAAGAGAAATTTTCCAAATCGTGCAAGGTTAGGAAGATGATAGAGTTTTTCCAACGGTTGGTGGAATGTTTGCGCGCTATTTATTCAAGTCATTCCAACAAGGGAAGAATTGGTGTTTTCTGTCGGGCGCTGATAGTTATGAGTCTGTAGGATAATTAGACATTGCAAGGCTTAGTCAGGATAAAGCAACATAAACAAACAGGCGGTTTGGCTGGCCAATGGCCTCACTCATTGTCTTAAGCCAGATTGGGAATCCTAGGCTTGGCGGAAAGATAAGGCCAACCATCCAATCCAGACTGGCAGATTATGCCGTTGGGATAAACCGCACGACAACGCATACTGGAGCTCTTGAATCTTGATACGGTTCTATGGAACTCTTGATGCATATTCCACTGTCCGCAGAAGCGTGATGGCAAATTCTCGATGCTTATCCCACTAGCGTATCCCACTGTCCACAAAAGTGCGATGGCCGAGATGTGTGAGATATGTTAGATATTCAAGATGCGAGATCGGCCGCCATCCAAATCATCAGCCGCCACCTACATCGGTCGTCATCGCCCGTCAACAACGGGCACACGTTACTAGTATATAAATATATATACATAGATATATAGATATATATATAGATATATATGTATAGATATATATATATATATATATATATACAGTGACAACAAGACACATGGTAGCTGACTTTCGGCAAATAGAGTCATCCAGATACATCATATTGGGAGATGGATCGCAACATCAGGTGAATGGAACTGGTGCATTATGGCTGCACACCAACGGCAGAGATAAAAGACTTGATGATGTCTTATATGTACTGTGGAAACGTACAAAAAGGACCAAGAGTGGATCCTAATCTGATCCTCAAGAGGGATTTGTTTTCAAATTACTTGATCTATCAATCTACTTCAGATTAAGATCAATCTAGATCAATTCTAGACACAAAATCCTAACAAGAACAATCATTAATTGAAGGTTAAGTGTAGTTTCTGGTTTCACACGTGTGAAACACTGTCTGAGTATGGAATTCAACCTGAAAATCAAGTACACATTGATAGAACCTCAAAACAATCAAAACAAATGTAGACAAATGGAGAGAATCACTCAAAATTGCTTCCAAAACCAAGATTGGTGTCTCACAATGATTATGGCCAAATGTGGCTCTATATATACAATAAGTGAGAGCTCGTGGTACTGATCATCCCTTTGATCCCACATGTGTGAAGGTGCTTTGTCATATGATGATCATCATGCAAAACTGACACTTGGACAAAACCTTCTATTTTGAGCACTTTTGGTCTATTTTCCTTCTATATGGAGATCTACATGGAAACCTTCTAGAACTCAAAATTCGCCTACTTCAGCTTATTCCACATGTGTGAGATGTCCTCTACACATGGGATATGACACCTAACCAAAGGATGTGGTTCATGCAATCAATAGATTGATGCCATGTGTCATATGTCTAGAAAACTAGTTTTTGGCCTTTTTAGCCACTAGAACTTGAATTAAATCATATGTACATCCTATATGATAATGGTACATGACAAGTACACTAGTTTTACACGTGGGAACAGGCTCCACACATGTGTGTTTATCTATATACAAGATTTTTGGCCTCTACCAAGCTTATTTTTGCATTTTTCACACTCCTCCTCAAAAATCTAGCTTGGTAAATTTAGCTTGATGGAAAACATGATGATCTTGAACTTGACTCCATGGGCTGAATTGGTCTTTGCTGGTTCAAAAGGTGTGACGATCAGCCAATGAGCTTGATGTTGATCTGAAATCACCATATCCATGATAGTGCTTCTTTGATGTTGACATCTTTGATGAACTTGAGAGCTTTGCACCATCCTAGCATCTTTGAAATTGATTCCTTCCAAATTTCATGTAGATGCATGACTTTGAGGCTTGCTCCTTCTTCATGTGCATGCTACTCCATGAGAAAATAAAGACTTCTTCTTGACTTATTAGGATCACAAAGATCTAACATCATGTTACCATGATCTAGAGAATTAGACTTATCCAAATTGACAAGACTATGCATGCTATAATAACAAAGCGTTTGCATCATATCTTCATGCTTGTTTACCATGCTAATCTCAGATCCAATGAGGCTAAATACTTCATTATGGAGATAAGTGTCTTTAGAATATGATTCACTTACTCTCATAAAGAGTTTACAATTTGCCTCAATACAACTTGATTTTCAAACTATGAGTGAACAAGTCACTTTTGCTCTTACATGACTCAAGAGCATACATTTGATGAAATAACCATTTGCTTTCTAATTGATTTAAAATCAATTTCCATTTTTTAAGAACATCATCTATGTTCTCAAGAGAGACTTCATACTCAACTAGTATGGCTTTACTCCAATTTTGAGATGCAATGATCTCACTAAAGCAAATTGATTTATCAAATGACATAAGAGAAGTAAGTATGAGATGTATACCACATGAGATATGATCCTCTTTCCCTTGAAATGTGAGGCACATGGAATCAACCATATTTCTTGAGTTTCTTTTTGGAATCACAACTTGAGAAGGTCTCTCCTCCTCAATCCTTGGCACACTTGAACCTTGAGATGATTCTTTAAGATCCTCTTCATGGTGCTCCTTCTTCATGGACATCCGAGACCTCCATGTCTCATAATGATCACAACAACTATGACCACACAATATGCACTTCCTATGATTATCAAAATTACTTATGCTAGAAACATAAGTCCAAAAATCACCACAACTTGGCATGATTTTTCTAATATTGAAATCAAAAGGCATTTCCATCTCAATAAGGCTAACTACTTGCTTATGGATATAAGTGTCCACTTTGGATGCTTCACTTATTCTCATAAGAAGTTTACAACTTGCCTTTAAGATTGAAAACTTACAATTTTCATCTTTATGAATGAACACATCATTCATGATCTTATTGAAACCAAAAGATCCTACATTATGAAGATATTTCCATTTCCTTGACTTCATAACTAATGTAAGCTTACAAGGAAAACATATTTTGCTATCTTTTAAGGCATCATGCTCAACTACTATTGCCTTAATCCACCTTTGAGATACAAAAATCTCTTCAAAGCAAAAAGGTTCTTCATAAGTTGACATGATAGCATAAATGAAACTATTTTCATTTTGAGATTGCTCCTTATTCTTGATTGATTTCTCTTGGATAATAACGATAAGTTTGAACTTATCTAAAGTTCCAAGCAAACTACTGGAGCGTACCTTGACAATCATGAACATGAAGACATTCAAGTTCTAGATGGACTGAGTGACAGTTCAGATGATGAACAGCCCAACATACAGCTTGTGCCCATAACACCCGCGACACATGAGAAATATGCTGTCAGCAGAAGGGACAAAGGAAAGGCAATCACCGCACTTACGGCTCCACCAAGGAGATCCAGCAGAGAGAGAAGGAAACTTGTCAGATATACACCAAACAATTCTACCTCAACTCAAGAAGACTTTTGTGGATTCAGTGGTGAACTGCAAACACATGAAGAGGCTATTGATAGCCCAGAAAAAGAAAATTGGATCAAAGCCATGGAAGACGAAATGACTTCCATGAAACAGAATGAGGTGTAAAACCGTGAGCCCTTACCAACAGACAGGAAAACTGTCAAATGCAAATGGGTCTACAAATACAAATATGGATCGGATCACAATGTATCAAAATACACAGCCAGATTGGTTGCCAAGGGATTATCACAAAAGTACGGTGTGAACTACACTGATACCTTTTCCCCGGTAGTCAAACATACTTCGCTACTCATATTGTTTGCATATACAACAGCCTACAATCTCAGGATCCATATCGTAGATGAGAAGACAACATTTTTGCATGGAGATTTGAAGGAAGAAATGGACCAACACCAGGATTTACCTGCAAAACATTTCTTAGCTATGCCTGAAAGATGCGTAGGAGCATCTACGGACTAAAGCAATCTGCTAGGCAATGGTATAAGAAGAAGAATCACGCACTCAGATCCTTGGGCATTCAACCTTTAAGAGATGATTGCAATGTATATGTGAAGGTAATAGATGGTGAAATCATTATCATTGGAGTCTACGTCAATGATACATTGATTTTGTCAAGAAAAGATAATGTCATTGAAAAAGTAAAGAAGGATATCTCGAAACACTTTGAGATATCAGATCTAGGTGAAGCATGTGGAAACCTGCAAAACAGGACCAAGAATGGATCCTAATCTGATCCACAAGAGGGATTGGATGTTAGATACAATTGATCTATCAATCTACACAAGATTTAGATAAATCTAGATCAATTCTAGGCATGAAAATCTAACAAGAACAATTATTAATGAAGGTAAATGTAATTGCTGGTTTCACACATGTGAAAACCTCATTTGTTTTGAATGTTTTGAGTTTCTATCATAGTACTTTGTTTTTAGGTTGGAGTCCGTACTCTGATAGGTCTTCACACGTGTGAAACCAGCAAGTACATTTACCTTCATTAATGATTGTTCTTGTTAGATTTTCATGCCTAGAATTGATCTAGATTGATCTAAATCTTGTGTAGATTGATAGATCAATTGTATCTAACATCCAATCTCTCGTGGATCAGATTAGGATCCATTCTTGGTCCTATTTTGCAGGTTTCCACATGGTATCAGAGCCAAGTACAAGAGGATATTGATGGGGTTGATCCAAAACTAAGCCCAAATTAGCAAGTTTTTGGAAACTAGCTAATTCATGTGTAGCGAGTTGGATTTGATAGGTATTCTCAAATTTTTTGTACCAAAACTTGTTGTGGGCTGTAGGAACACTTTTCACACGTGTGAGGCCGTACAGGTCTGGTTTTGGTTGAGAAAATTTAAAAATTTGTACAATTTGACTCACACACCCAAATTGAGAGATTTTTAGTGCAAAATCAAGCTTTTTCTATAGAGATTCTATTCCTATGATTTGTTCTTGGATTAGATCAGCCAAAAAATTAAATTTGAGGCTTGAATCAGGTGAATTAAATGAGTTTCTCTGATTTTTTGAGTGCATGTTGAAGTTGAGAGAGATATTGCCAAAAGTCATAGATTAAGGAGTGATTTTGCAAAATTGAGAGCAAAGGTTTGAACAAGATTGGAATAATCATCTCCTAACCCATTCAAAATGATTTGAACTAACTCATCATCTTTGATTTTATCATCTATAGAAGACAACTCCTTATTCAAAGATTTGATCCTAAAGACATAATTTTGGGCACTTTCACTACTTCCTTTCATGCTTTGAAGGATTTGATTCCTAAGCATGAGTATCCTTGAAGTATTCTTGGATCCATAAATTGCTTTTAATGAATCCCATGCCTCTTTGGATGTGGTACAAGATGCGATTTCTTTCAAAAGTTCATTACTTACATTCATTTGTATGCAATGTAATGCAACTCTACTTTTCCAATTCAACTCCTCCTTGAGATTCTACTTCCACCTCAAGTACTATGTCATAAAGATCATGGAGTACAAGCAAAGACTCCATTCGAACTATCCAATTAGCATAATTAGTGGATGCGAGCCTTCCACTAGCTTCAAGCAAAAAACCACCCATTGATGCCATTTTTGAATGTGAAAAAGCACTAGAAACTTTTATGGTTTCCTAGATATCTGAACCTAAAGTCTTCTAGCAATTTGAAAGCTTATAGACACAATCCTCTCACTCATGAACCAATCTAGATGATGGAAATTTAGATTATTCAAGATTCACTTCCTAGTATTGAAAAACTTCAAAGTGTGCTTGTAAGTGAGGAGAGTAGAATGCTTCACATCAAAAGTAGGATGAGTTCCTTATCTTTGAATGATGGTGATGAAAAAGCTAACTTTTCCTTGAAAGGCAAGAAGAAAAAGTTTCCATCCAAGAAGACTCAAGACATGAAGATGGAGAGCAAAGATGGAGCATCAAGTTCCAAAGGCAAGAGCAAAAAGGACAAGAAGAAGTTGAAGTGTCTCTTTTGTGGGAAAAAGGGACATTTTGCATCCGAGTGCTACAAGAAGAAGAATGCCCAAGAGAAGGACAATCAAGGCAATCTTGTGCTTGAGGAGGAGGAGGAAGAGTGCAATCTATCTTTGATGGTATCCTCACCACAAACAGCTAATCAAGACACTTGGTGGATTGATAGTGGGGCAAGCTCTCACATGACTCACCAAAAAGACTACTTTTCCAATCTACTTTATCACAATAGTTCTAAGAGATTTATCTTCACTACAAGTGATCAAGAATGTGAGATTGTGGGTGTTGGATCCATTCCTTAATGTCTAGGATCATCTAAGAAAGTAGATCTAGACAATGTTCTTTATGTACCTTCAATTACAAAGAACTTGTTGAGTGTAGGACAACTTATGGATAGTGGATTAGATGCACATTTCAAGCATGGAGCATGTTCTTTCTTGAAAGATGAAAAATGTGTTGCTAGTGGTTTCAAGCAAGGGAGGTTATTCAAATTAGATGCTAATGTGATGGTTGGAAGTGTGAACATGGCAAGGGAGGAGCTCACTCAAGTGGAATTATGGCACAAAAGGTTAGGCCATCCTAACTACAAAGCTATGGAGACGATGGTGACAAAGAAGCTAGCAAGTAGACTTCCCACAACCATATCCAAGTGTGGCAAGCTTTGTGAAGCTTGTGGACTCTCCAAATCTCATAAGCTACCTTTCAAGAAATCTTTGACAAGATCTAACTCTCCTCTTGATCTTATACACTCGGATGTTCATTCATTTTCACATGAATCAAATGGTGGAGCTCTTATGTATGTCACTTTTATTGATGATAGATCAGGATACTCTTGGGTTTATCTCTTGTCTAAGAAAAGTGAAGTTTTTGAGTCCTTTGTAAAGTTCAAAACTCTTGTGGAAAAGCAACTTAATACTAGCTTGAAAGTATTAAGAAGTGATAATGGAGGGGAGTACATCTCCAATAGGATGAAAGAGTTTTGTGAAAATAATTGCATTAGGAGAGAGTTTACTTGCACATATACTCCACAACAAAATGGAGTAGCTGAGAGAAAAAATAGGACACTATGTGAGTGTGCTAAAGCTTTGAGATTAGATGCATCCCTTCCTATTTCATTTGGGGAGAAGCTATTTAATGTGCAAACTTTCTATGTAATAGAATGACTAATAGTGCCATTAAAGGACTTACACCTTATGAAGTATTGTATGGAAAAAAGCCAAATCTTAGTGATTCAAAAGTTTTTAGATGTACTTGTTATGTACATATTCCTGTAGAAACAAGGAAAAAGGAAGATACCACTTCTTTTAAAGACATCTTTGTTGGTTATAGTGAAAATAAGAAAGCTTATAGGGTATTTGATCCTATTACCAAGAAAATTGTTGTAAGTAGAGATGTACTTTTTGATTAATCTCTCCAAGCCAAAGGAAAGGTGACCTCCAACAACACTCAACTTGTCAAGGATCATGCTATGGCCGAGGAGGAGCTTCATGAAGATGAAGACCAAGTGGAACTTACTCAAAGTCCAAGGGTTCCAAGAAGATCAACAAGGACAAGGATTGCAACTACTCAACTCTTATACTTTCTTGACTACTATGCTTGAAGAACCAACTAGTTTTGAGGAAGCAAATAAGTCTCAATATTGGAGGAAAGCTATGCAAGTAGAGTTTGATGCATTAATGGAAAATCAAACTTGGAAGCTTGTTGATTTACCTTATGGAAAGAAGCCTCTTACTTGTAAATGGATATATAGATTGAAATATAATCAAGATGGTTCCATTCATAAGTATAAAGCTAGACTTGTAGCAAAAGGTTTTTTTGCAAGTCAAAGGCATACATTATGATGAAACCATTGCACCTATTGCAAAGCTTGTGACCATTAGATTAATCATATGTCTTGCTACTTCTTTTAAATGGGAGCTCTTCCAACTTGATGTGACAAATGCTTTCTTGAATGGATTCTTGGAAGAGGAAATCTACATGTGCCAACCCGAGGGCTTCATCAAAGATGGAGAAGAAGACAAGGTGTGTTTTTTGAAGAAGAGTCTTTATGGACTCAAGCAAGCACCAAGAGCATGGTAATCTAGGTGGCATTCCTATCTTATTTCTGGATTTGTTGTAAGTTCTTATGAACCATCATTGTACTACAAATGTAATGATGGGAAGATCATTATCTTAGTTTTATATGTTGATGACATTATACTCACAGGAAATGATCTAGATGGCATCAAAGATGTAAAAGTTTCCTTGTCTAGTGAATTTAAGATGGTAGATCTAGGACTTCTTAAAAGTTATACTTGGAATAGAAGTCACTAGAAGTAATAGTTTATGAAAGGACTAATATTTGTTTAAGAGCATTCAGACTCAAATTTTATAGGTGACAAGATGGATAGAAGATCCATAAGTGCATTTGGTACGTTCTTATGTGGAGGAGCTATATCTTGGCTTTCCAAAAAGCAAGATACCATCTCTCTTTCATCAACAGAATCCGAGTATAAAGCTATGACAACAACAACAAAGGAGGTTCTTTGGCTTAAAAGGCTTTTGGAGGAGCTTCATGTGATCAAAGGTGAAGATATTCCATGCATATATTGTGACAATCAAGCAGCTCAACAACTTGCAAACAATCCAATCTTCCATGCTCGAACAAAGCACATTGAGATTTCACACCATTTCGTGAGGGAGAAAGTGCAAGCAAAGGAGATCAAGCTTATTCATGTTTCATCATCAGATTGCATTGCTGATATACTCACCAAGGCATTGCCTAAAGATCCATTTTTAAAATTAAGATTGGCTCTTGGAGTTATAGATAGATCTATGCTAGATTTACCAAGTTAGATTTTTGAGGAGGAGTGTGAAAAATGCAAAAATTATGGTTGGTCAAGGCCAAAATCATGTATATAGGATGATTACACATGTGTGGAGCTTGTTCCCACGTGTGAAATTAATGTACTTGTCATGTACCATAATCATATAGCTTGTACATATGATTTAACTCAAGTTCCAGTGGCTAAAAAGGCCAAAAACTAGTTTTCTAGACATATGACACATGGCATCAATCTATTGATTGCATGAGCCACATCCTTAGGTTAGTTGTCACATCCCATGTGTAGAGGACAACTCACACGTGTGGAATAAGCTGAAGTAGGCGAGTTTTGACTTCTAGAAGAGATCTCCATATAGTAGGAAATTGGACCAAAAGTGCCCAACGGAATCCAATCTGAAAACAAAGTACACTATGATAAAAACTCAAAACATTCAAAACAAATGAAGACAAATGGAGAGATTGACACAAAATTGCTTCCAAAATCAAGAATGATGTTTCATATAGATTATGGCCAAATATGCCTCTATATATACACTTTTTTGAGCTCGATGTACTGATCAATGCAAGATTTCAGATGAAGTCCTGCAGCGATGCGAGCTGGGCATCTATAAAAGATGAGGATGCACCATAGCAACTAATGCCGCTGTTATTTGGATCAATAGGAAACAGACAATAGTCGACACAGTCATCTTGCAAAGTGGAATATGTTGCGGCAGCCAAGATGGCCAATGAGCTTACATGGCTCAGATAGTTCCTCGATGAACTAGGAGAGAAGAGCGGCGAATCACAACACGTCCACCATACATCTAACAAAGAATCACATGTTTCATTCCAAAACGAAACACATTGCTATCAAGTATCATTTGATAAGGGATCTAGTTGAGAAAGGAAGGTTAAAAACCGAGTTCGTTCCAACCAAACAGATGGTGGCTGATATTCTTACAAAACCTCTTGACAAGACAATGTCTAAAAAACAACACACAAATCTAAGAATCATAAAGCTACCATGTTTTGAGTGGGAGCTGAAAAAACTTAAGGTCTTTGCCCACAAAGCATCATTAACTTATAAACCGCAAAACGCAATCTACCTTTACCACAACCGAATCGCTGCTTACACGAACGACAATGACGATGAAGACCAGTAGATCACAGATTGCAATAAACCGCAAACCGCAACCTCGAGCAAACAAACGAAGATGTTTGCAGGGGACCCCAAGTCAGCTCTTGAGGTCCGTGAGTGACGACCAAAGGCCAATCACAATGGCCTCGACTATGGTTGCAGCAGCGCGGCCCTGGAGTCGGCGCACTTTACAACCCACAATCAAGTAAGTACCAAAGCAATGAACTGACATCACGGACGAAGCTAACAAGAAACTGAATGCCATGATGTGGTAGGTTTAGCAGTTCTTGTAATCATTCACCTACATCAAAGACCACCTCATTCCTTTGTTCACATAGATACATATATATATATATATATATATATATATATATATATATATAGGATGGATGAGATCATAGCATGACAAGTGAATGAGTGATTTTTTTACAGATCGACAAGTCTGAATCACTGGATGCTAATGTGAGGATGAAAAACCATTCACTAGTAAGTGAGACAAGCTAAATCACTCACACCTCGAAGATTAGACATAGAGAGACATAGATAGAAGTATTTGCTAGTAAGCACTCCTCATCTTTTGCGTACATAAGAGACATAGTTTCTCTTGTGATAACGTGTTGTGCGGTATGCCAAACAACGCTCTAAAAATTACTGTGATTAAACAAATTTTTCTTTATTTCTTGTCTATGACACATAATCTTCGAATGCATTATGCCTATCAAATGTTCCTCTAAGATCAATTGTTATTTGTTCTATTTGTTAGTCCGCACATCATAATCAAATTAGCAAAAGATCGGGAACTGATCACTGCACCTTAGAAGAGGAAAGATCTTAATTAGCAGCAGTAGCTATAGTTAAGAGTTCTACTCTATCTAGGTACATTAGGAATCTGCAAAAGTAGGACATTCCAAATAGTGAGATTATGTCTCTACTCTTTTGTTGATAATCAGAAACTCATGATAGATTAATTATCTCTGCTGCATATCCTTTTTCGAACAATTAAAGGGTTTCCTGTATGTATTTTTGGAGAAGAATCGAAATGAAAGCTCAACAACACTTTGGCTAGTTTTTCACTAGAAGGTCCACATGAAGGTTTTGTGACTGCAAAATGCAAGACGATTGAAGCATGTAGAGCCTCCATTAAGTAAGCGTCGTCCATTTGTTTCAAAGCCTTCGCCAGGAATAGTCCCTACTGTCTAGATATAACAGAGTTAACAAAAGCCCGTAATGGATTCTTTGTGAGCATTCTGCCCACTTTTTGGGCTCTTTCAAAAGCAAAACATGCCACTGGCTTTTATAAAAAAAATCTGACCAAAAAGAAAACGCGTGTCAGTCCGCGTCAGTCTGTCTCAACCTGCCACGTGGCAATTTATGACTAGTCCAAAAAAAAGTCGAACTGCAAATTATGCGTTATTAATGGCATATGAAAAAGTCAAAGAATCCATTACGTAATGGAATGGGCCAAGCATAGGCCATTCTGCCCGGTAAGGCTTTCCAAAAAAATTTCCAGAATGGGCAGAATGGCCTATGCCGGGCCCATTCCATTGTACGTTAAGTTTCTCCTCACAAGCTGAGAAACCTGATGACGTGCATGACTGCAATTTGCACTATTGAATTTTAATGGCAGACATGACAGAATCTATTCATCTGGTACATCTGGTAAATCGAGGGCGTCTCATGCCAAACATCAAATAATAATTTTAGGACCAGTAACTGATCTGTGTGCTCGAGGAATATCAGCTATTGTCGACCATGAGAGAGGATCCCTGCAACATATGCTAAAAATCTTTCCCACAGAGCATTCAGATCTAATCTCAGAGAAGGTGAACCAAATAATAAAGAAATTTAACAGCAATGGAAGATGACCCTTCAGCATCTTAATTAACGACGTTGGCAAGAGCTGTCCAAGAACACGTCTCATTTTCTTGCTCGCAACAGTGAGATATTGTCTGAGGCTATCAAGACTCTGTAGAAAAAGTCTGATCATTACAATGTAGTAAGAAGCATGAATAGAACACGATAAACGTTGCTGGAAAATGGTCGACACTAAATCACTTAAGATTCAAACGTTGCTCTCTATAGAATCTAGACTCAGATGGCAATGATCCGATTTATTTTGTTCTCGCGCGCCGATCTGTTTTATAGACACGTGCTGCACCTCTGGATCAGAAAAACCTAGCAAAATCTGAGCAGTTAGTTACGTAAAGTCCAAGACAAAGAATCTCAATTATATCTGTGATAGCTAAAGAGACTTATACGTTTCAGGTGTAAAATATACCTTGAGTGAGCTCTTAAAGGATGTGATATACAAGCTCTCGTTCTCCTCTCCTCAAAGGATTTCAACATCTCAATGCCTTTACGGATTCTTTACGATGTTGGAAGCCTTTGAGGGAGGAGAAGAAGAGCATGAGAAAGACACCGCGAGAAATTATGACGCAAAACCATCACATTTTTGCATCCAGAAATAAGGTCGTCCACCAGATCACACAGTTCGAGGGAAAAGAGAAGGTCTACGTTTTCTGAAACTTATTCTTTCAAGACTACCTGCATGCAACTTAAGTTCGACCGGACCACATGTTTATATTTAGATGTGAATTAGAACTGATCAATGAAACACTTTGATCCAGAGTAGAAAAACGAAGGCGTTTATAACATCCTGTCAAATTTCGTGGCTAGATCTAAACTTTTCCAGAATGGAATCATCTATAAGTCAATAAACTCAGAAGCTCGCATATCCATACACGAACGTCATGAACCGCAACATAAAAAGAATCTAAGAATAACTTCAATACACACTAAGATTCTGCCTTGTAATGCCTCTAAACAAAACAACTTGAGTAAAACAAAACGAAACGACTCCTATTCCTCTAAACATCCTGAGCAATGGAAAAGAAGAATAACACCATGTCCAACTGACCATTGAAAGTTTATTTACTATTGACGAGAAGATTCTTGACAATAACTACCTTGAATTCCCATATTCACTGAGAAATTTTGAAATTTGACTTTTAGTTTTGCATTTCAAATTGCAAAGCACTGGCCGCGACGTGCTCTCATGTAGTGAAATCATAAAGGAAAAGCATAACTCAATGGTAACACTGGCTGATTATGTGCCAAATGTTAAACGTAAAAGAACACCATCATCTAAATGACGAAAAACACTACAACACCCGCCGCTATTTGCGACGTGAATCACGAGTTTAATTTTTTTAATTCATCGCGGACGTCGAAAAAAACACGTCGTTATAAGGTCGTCGGAATCCGACGTCCTTAAAACACGTTGCAATCCGACACACACTAGTTGCCGAAATCCGAAAACAAAAATCCCGATCGACAAAGGGCAATCCGACATGGACGTCACAATGCGACGTCCAAAGACGTTGCTAGTGATCCGACGTGGAAGTCACATTGCGACGTGCAAAAAACCTGTCAGATTCGGACGTCTGTAGATACAGAATGATCCATAAAATCGTTCGACGGATGTCCGACACCCATCCAACGTCTACTTGGATGTCGGATTTCGACATCCCCAAAACACGTCGGAATCTGACGTCTATTAACAGAATGATCAAAAAAAAGGTCCAACGTGTGTCCGACGTCTATCCGAAGCGTTTGGATGTCGGATTCCGACATCCCAAATCAGGTAAAAAAAATAAAAAATGCGTAAAAAATAACGCATGCATTTTTATCAGGCTGTTCTTGGAGTTGAGTTCTTGGAGAAGCGATATTCATGAATTGTTTTTTGAAACAATATTTTGAGTTGCATTCAACATTTGGATCAAACAACAAACTAAGCATGAGGTACTTTTCAATCTTGATTGCTTTTCATTTTATATTTTATTGCATTACTTCATGTCCATTATGAATGACGATACTTTATTGCATTGCTTTATGCACATCATAAATTTCAATTAAATTTCTATATATGATATTGATTGTTGTTTTGAAATCCGACATCGCAAATGGTTTTAAATTCTTAGTTGGTTATTACGTCAATCCACCTCTCAAAATTTGACATTGCAATTTTTTGAAAAAGAACATTGCACATATAAAAGCAATGACAATATAGCACGATCATTTGCAATAATAATATTTTCATAATATCAATCAATATATTACAAAATTGGTGCTTTAATGTCGCATGAGTCTTTCTAGATCTAACATCAACTAAAATTTATAAACCTAATGTACTCGTTGTCGTCGTGACGTCCAGTCTGCATGAACACAAGCAAACAAACTACATTAATATTTAATGCTTGATCATATTAAGTTAAATAAAATTGACGTCGGAATACGAACCACATTAGTATGAATACAAAAACTAGTACTTACATTTGGAGGGTGACCCTCGCTCTTTAGTTTGTCGACTAATGTGTCGTATGATTCCCTGAAGGCAAATTCGTATTCCTCCTTAGTTGGCAGACGTCCATAGTCCACCAACTATCCATGCATTCAATTTAGGTTGAAATTAATTTCGGGCTATGTTGGAGCAGCTAGTCATAATGCATATTAAAATTAAAAACATATGAAATCAAAGATAAACTATAAGAGTAGTGTAAGTTCACTTACCATGCTTGCTTGCAATCCCGCCTTTCCGCTCGAGCCCAGCTTAGGATTGCCTATCCCATGCATCCTAGCGGCCGCATCATCTTTCTGAATCTTGTATTTATCTGGTGTTTGTTCATCCGCTTTTACACGGTTCCAATCATTTCTTGAACACCGGGAGGACTTGGATTGCCCGTCCCTATAAGCTCGTCGTGCCATATCATGACGATGCCTAATTCATAAGCTCATATGCTTGTGAATTTCCTTCTCCTTGAGTTTCTCTTCTTGTTGGAATTCGTCATGAAGGGTACCAACAACTGTTGTTTAAGATCGGCAGATTGTTTGGACCATTTATTAAACAATCTGTCGCCAAAATGGCGTTGGCATAAAGAATAGAGTCGGTCCAAAAGCACCCTCCCTTTTCTATTGGCAATTATATTACCTTGAGGATCCACGTCATAATAAGGATTTGTGGATGACTCTTTGGTGGGGGCGGGAGCCGCGGCTGCTTGTGAGGGACCACCCTCATCTCGGCTAAGCATACTTTGCAGTTTTGCTTTTTGCGCAGGAGTTAATGATTCATATAAATTTTTAACATAGTCTCTCGAGCTTTCACCACTGCCTGACCCTAGCATGATTATACATTCATAACCATACAATACATTACAATAAACCCTAATATATTGAAATGAAGTAGAAAAGAAAATCGACTACAGAACTTTAATACATATTGGAGTGGGACTTTCATACCTGTGATAACAAAAGAAGAGAGATGTGCATTTAGAGCCTGCACCAAGATGCAAAAGAATCATATAAGCGACAACGTATAAGAATAGTACTATCTAAAAATTAAAACATTAGAATCATACAATAATTTTATGTTATTTGTGTTTTGTACTTGTGCATATATACAGTTTATCACAATGAGATAAATTACATTCAGATCAGTCTAGCGATGAAGACACTACTCAAGTTAACATGGTAAGTAATAACGGAACTTCGTTGTTCATGGAATTCTAATGTGGACGATGCATGACTACCCTGGTTTAAGCGAATGTTCATTTTACAAGTAGAGGTGAGGAAGAGCTCCAAATCCAAGGTAGAACCTCCAAATGTCCTCCAAGCAACCTGCAAGCTTCAAGATGCTCCCCAACTCCAAGCTAGGATGCCGCCACCTACAAGTAAGGATCTGCAAGCCTCCAAGGATCTCTCCTCCACCTGTGTCCCTACTCTTTAAACACAAAGATAGATAACAAACTGGCCTCAAGTATTCACCACCCAACCATAGCTAGATCCAAGCTCCAAGCAAGACCTATTTAGCACCCCCTTGCTAACCATAAATAAATCACAAGCATACCACAACACTCCATAGCATTCTCAAGATCCAAACCCTACTTATGTCCCATACCATAAGCAAGATCCAAACCTCAAGCATACTACCACAAGAAAGCACTCTACACACTAGTAGCAACACTAGAGCATAAGCAAAGCAAACAAGAGAGATCTCTCTCCTCCAATGGGCGCCCTACTACCCTCATATAGATGGCCCATGGACCCCTCCAATGCACTATGGAGTTCCATGCTCATCCAATGAGAGAGAGAGAAGCCTAGGGGAGTTAAAGAATCTCCAAGAGCCTCCATAGGCTTATAAAAGGTCAAGAGACTCCTTCCATAACCTATGACTCTTTGAATGCCTTTCTTGTGGGAGTGGGGAACTCAATGGACACTTTAGAAGGGCGCCCTCCTACTAGGTCTCATTGCCCAAGTTGTGCATATATACTTTGGTCCTAGACCAATTAAGTGATATGGTTCAAGGTTGAGGCCCAAGGTTTAGAAAAATAGTCATCCAATGACTTTCTAACACCTCTCTAGGTTCCATACCTCCATCCAAGGCATAGACACCTACTTTTCCTTAACCAAGGACACTAGTACCTTAATCTAAGATAGCTACCCTTAGTACTAAGGGTATCTTATCCAAAGGTCGCGTGACTCCACACCTCCAACTAAGGTATAGTCACTTGTTTGCCCTTATCCAAGTGCACATACCTTTAATCCTAAAGGTACCTTGCCATTTAGCCCCCAACACTAAATGGACTATTAGGGGTCTGAAGTACTGCTAGTTACATAGGTATGTAACATTCATTCCCCCTAAACTTAAAATTTTCCTTGTAGGAAAAAATTTGGAAAATTCTTCTGGAGATCAGCCTCCTTTTCCCAGGTATCTTCTTCTTTTGATTTGCCCCTCCACTTGACTAAAAATTCTCGAAGCACTCTACTCCGTAGAGTTCTCTGCCGGCTATTAACAATCCCCTCGGGTCCAAATGGTCCACTCACGGACTCATCACGAAGAAGTTCCACTAGATCTTCCACAGGGACCAGGGTCTTTCCAACCCCCAACAAGGGTTTCAACTTACTAATGTAAAAAACAGGATGAATTTCAATGTTAGCTGGAAGGTCTAGTTTGTATGCGACCTTGTTTATCACTTGGATAACCTTAAAAGGACCGCAATACCTAGGCGCCAACTTTGCACACTTAATAGTTTTCAAGCCCCTAGATTGACTAGAGACTCTCAAAAACACCCAGTCGTTGACCATGAATACCTTGTGCTTCTGAGATAGATCAGCGCAGTGCCTTCCCCTGTCCTGGGCACTTTTTATGCTATCTTTAGCCAGTTGTAACATTTCTTGCATATCCGGAAGGAAATCAGTTGTGGCTTGCACTCGTAGGTTTTTCATGCGAACACTAATTGGTGATCGAGGTTGAAAACCATACATAAGCATGAAAGGGCTGAATCTGATCGCTGAATGTTTTGCACTGTTATATGCAAATTCCACCAGTGGAAGGTACTGTTCCCAATCATACTGCCGATGGCCCACATATGCTCGAAGCATATCCTCCATCGTCTGATTGGTCCTTTTCATTTGACCGTCTGATTTCGGATGATCTGTAGAACTCAAACTTAAAGTTGTTTCCTACTTTTCAAATACTGCTTGCCAAAAATTCCCAGTGAATTTTGGGTCACGGTCATTGACAATATCGCAAGGCAGCCCGTACGGTCGAAAAAGCTTCTCAACAAACAGTTGAGCTAGTTCTGAAGCTTTAACATTAGTTTTCGTTGGGATAAATTGAACAAACTTCGTAAGTCTGTCAACAATTACCCAAACCGAATCGTGGCCCTTCCTTGTACCTGGAAGCCCCACCACAAAATCCATAGATATACTTTCTCACTTTCCGATGGAATACCTAAAGGATGTAATAGGCCACTAGCTTTTAGCCTCTCTGCTTTATTTAAGTAGCACTTAGTACATTTAAGTACATAGGCCTCTACCTGACTTTTCATCTTAGGCCACCAAAATTGCCTTCGAACTAAGTCCAGTGTTCTTTGTATACCCGGATGTCCTGCGCATGGACTATCATAACACTCATGCAAGATTTAGGCCCTTAAAGTGTCATTCTCCGGTATACACACCTTTCCTTTACGAACAAAATCTTATTTCAAATTAGGAAATCCGTTTCAGTCTTTCCCTGATTCGAGGAATCTTGCAAACCTGAATCGACTCCCGAAAGTACTTGTTGCCGATACTTTCCCAAAAAAGGATTGGACTCATATAGTCCTTGAAGAGACTGAAACAGCTCTGGTTCTATAACAGTAAAGCACAACTAATTAATAATCGATAACCGACTCAAAGCATCCACTAGAGTATTTTGACTTCCTTTACAATAACGTATAGAAAAGTCAAAGATTTGCATCAGCTCAGCCCATCTAGCTTATCTCCCCTTTAAATTTGTAATATCATAGAAATATCGAAGAGTCTGATGGTTTGTCAAAAGTTCAAATCTGGATCCATACAAATAATGTCGTCAAATTTTCAAGGAATGAACAATTGCAAACAATTCCTTCTCATAGGTACAATACCTAGACTGAGCAGGATTGAGTTTCTTGCTTTCATAAGCCACGAGATATCCATCATGCATCAAAACAGCTCCAATAGCATAATCACTGGCATCGGTCCTAACCATAAAATTCTTATTAGGATCGCCAATGATTAGTATTGGTGCCGAAGTGACACTTTTTTTAAGCAACTTAAAACAATTATTCATATCCTCCGTCCACACCACTAGTGGACTCTTAGCCCTCCGGCTTAGCTTCTTATAGCCTTTCAAGGGCTGGGTAAGGGGAAATGCCAATCGAGCAAATTGGGGAATATGCCGACGGAAAAATCTCACAAACCCCAAGAAAGACTTGATTTCCTGAACTGTGGTGAGAATAGGCCAATCAATAACCCTCTGGATATGATCAGCCTCAATCTCCACCCCCCGTTCGGAAATCTTATGTCCCAAGTAGGACAATTTCTTAGCAAAAAAGTCACACTTAGACTCCTTGGCAAAGAGCTTTTCCCTTCTTAGAATGTCCAAGACAATCCTAAGATGCTCTTTATGTTCCGCCCAAGTCTTACTGAACACTAGGATATCATCTAAGAATACCACTATGAATCTTCCCAAATATGGCCTGAACAAATCGTTCATCATTTGTTGGAAAGTTGCCGGTGCATTGGTCAAACCAAAAGGCAACACCAAAAAATCGTAGTGATCAAAGCGAGTTTGAAACCCAGTTTTTGGTATATCTTCTGCCTTAATGCGTATCTAATGGTAGCTCGATCTTAGATCTATCTTGGTAAAGTACCCAACACCACCAAGATAGTCTATTGGATCATCCATCCGCGGCAGTGGATATCTATTCTTAACGGTTACCTTGTTCAATTTCTTATAGTCGACGCAAAACCTTATAGTCCCATCCTTCTTGGCCACCAGAACCACTGGTGATGCCCAAGGAAACTTACTAGGTTGTACCCACCTCTTTTTCAGGTAATCATGTAATTGCCTATTTACCTCAGCCTCTTCCGATGCACTCATCCTATAAGGATGCTGTGCGATTGGAATTGCTCAAGGTATTAGGTCAATTTTATGATCAACTGTCCTTTCTGGTGGTAAACCTACAGGAGATCTAAAAAAACATCATTGAATTTCTGCCCAAGTTCAGTATAGGCTTCATATTCTCTAGTATTCTCACTGGGTATATTCATGTCATTTATGTTTAAGTTCTTCATCATTGCAGCAAATGATATCATTATGAAAACATAAATAAACTTTAAAATCAGAATTCTTCATAATAGAATTAAGTTCTTGTTTAGAATAAGGGTTAACATTTTTAGTGTCAACACTTAAACTAGCCTTGATCTTAATTAAAGAATTATCATGCATAAAAGATAGATTTCTCAACAAAATCAATTGTCTGATTTGTTCTTATCAAAATGCCATTGTTGTCCAAGAACAATGTCTACATTAGCTAATTGAACAACATGGAATTCTAGTTTTTCAGAATAATCCTGAATGTGCAATTCTACATCAGGAACAATAAAATCCATCAAATCGGAATTACTTCCCGATGTCATTGTCACACGGTATTTTTTTCTCACTTTTTCTGGTAGGAAGGTTTAGCGTCTGCACCAAATTTACATAAATAAAGTTATGAGTGGATCCCGTGTCAGAAAGAACATTAACAACTTGATCATTAACTTTACCTTTAATGCAAATAAGGTCATTAGGACCAAAAACTAAAGAACGTGGCTTGAATTTGTTGGTATAAAAGTTCAAGAGCTTGTGCCACGTTGGATGTTAGAACGATAGAAATGCCTTTATTCTTACATCCAATGCAAATAAAAAACATTTACTTCTATTCATTCAATCTTATTGTTTGTAAGCTCAATCCAAGCCTACTATTTGCAAGCTTAATCCAAGCTTAAGAGAAAAACAATAACAAGCTACATTTGCCTTAATCAAAAGCAAAAATGAGAACCAAATCTTTATGTAAACTTCAATTAATTAATCCAAGCTAATGTTTACATAAAGTTCTCATTCTCATTCCAATTCCATTTGTCATTTTAAAAGCAACCAAAGTTTTCACATTTTTCACTATTCTAGATTTCCAAAACCAAGAAACTAGTGTCTAGATAACTAATGAAGCTTTATGAAAACTTCAATTTTTAAATCTGATTTTTAGATTTACAGGTCTGAAAATCAAAACTTCAAAATGACAAAAAAACAGAATTTCAAAACTTGTTTTATGCACAAAGTTACACAAACATTCCTTGCATTGCCATCTTCATGAAACTAGGAGATAGAAAGGTGTAACTAATGAAATTTGAATGAAAACTTCACTTTTCAGATCTGATTTTCAGATTTACATGTCTGAAAACAGAACTTCAAAATGAAAATTAGAACTTCAAACACTTTATTTATGCAAAAAAAAAACACTAGTTTTGATCAAAACACATAGCTAGAATCAATCTTTTTGCCAAAAAAAATTTGTGTATGTAGAGGAAGACTTCCTCTACCCATCCCACAAATCTTTTTTCAAAACTTTCAAAAACCCAAAGCCCACTTTAAAACTTCTCTAACATGATAAAAAATCAGCCCCTAATCAATTCTATAAGCATCACTACTCTCTTCCAAAGAGAACTAGATTCATTGGGTACTTCAACTACAAGCTTCTTACAGCTAGAAAAGCCTATAATCTTCCCCAAAAAAAAATTTAGTCGGTGATCTTAATAGAACTTGAAAAAGGTTAGAAAGGTTACCATCCTTTGTCTAGCTCTGATACCACTTTTACAAGTAGAGGTGAGGAAGAGCTCCAAATCCAAGGTAGAACCTCCAAATGTCCTCCAAGCAACCTGCAAGCTTCAAGATGCTCCCCAACTCCAAGCTAGGATGCCGCCACCTACAAGTAAGGATCTGCAAGCCTCCAAGGATCTCTCCTCCACCTGTGTCCCTACTCTTTAAACACAAAGATAGATAACAAACTGGCCTCAAGTATTCACCACCCAACCATAACTAGATCCAAGCTCCAAGCAAAACCTATCTAGCACCCCCCTGCTAACCATAAATAAATCACAAGCATACCACAACACTCCATAGCATTCTCAATATCCAAACCCTACTTATGTCCCATATCATAAGCAAGATCCAAACCTCAAGCATACTACCACAAGAAAGCACTCTACACACTAGTAGCAACACTAGAGCATAAGCAAAGCAAAGAAGAGAGATCTCTCTCCTCCAATGGGCGCCCTACTACCCTCATATAGATGGCCCATGGACCCCTCCAATGGCCCATGCACTATGGAGTTCCATGCTCATCCAATGAGAGAGAGAGAAGCCTAGGGAAGTTAAAGAATCTCCAAGAGCCTCCATAGGCTTATGGAAGATCAAGAGACTCCTTCCATAACCTATGACTCTTTGAATGCCTTTCTTGTGGGAGTTGGAAACTCAATAAACACTTTAGAAGGGCGCCCTCCTACTAGGTCTCATTGCCCAAGTTGTGCATACATACTTTGGTCCTAGACCAATTAAGTGATATGGTTCAAGGTTGAGGCCCAAGGTTTAGAAAAATAGTCATCCAATGACTTTCTAACACCTCTCTAGGTTCCATACCTCCATCCAAGACATAGACACCTACTTGCCCTTAACCAAGGACACTAGTACCTTAATCTAAGGTAGATATCCTTAATACTAAGGGTACCCCTTATCCAAAGGTCACGTGACTCCATACCTCCAACTAAGGTATAGTCACTTGTCTGTATCCAAGGGCACATACCCTTAATCCTAAGGGTACCTTGCCATTTAGCCCCCAACACTAAATGGACTATTAGGGGTCTGAAGTACTGCTAGTTACATAGGTATGTAACAATTTAGGTATCTATATAATAAATCTAATCCGTTTTAGGGTTTAACGTTTAAGTATATTTAACTAAGCTTATGTTTAATTTGGTTTATGAACTATGCAGGTTTAACCACATCAAGTTACAATGCATGTTATATTTGTGGACCACTTTTGGAGGGTCGACATAGCACAAATATGTTAAAAAAGTGGTGTACGAGAATTGTCGCAAATACTTGCCGCCTGATCATCCTTTTCGAAGGTTGAATAGGCAATTTTTTGGAGGGCGAGGAGATAATCCTCTCACTCATCCAATCTAGTTATTTCATATTGTTTGACGATTTTAATCAAATTTAACGAGTATCTTGCACAAACGTTCACTTCACTGATTTCTGTTAATCAACATCAATTAGAAAACTTATCAGACAAGTAACTGATTTCCAATTATCAAATGGAAATTCAACAAAAAAAAAAAAAATCAAATTTTAACTTTCAATCTGGGAGTTCAACTCCAAAGTTTTAAAAAAAAATGACAACAAAGTAAAAATTGTCGGCAATTCACGGCGGTTCCTCCACCACCCCCATGCATGGGAGTAGCAGAATGACATGGTGAATGGCTTAAACATCACGACCTTAATTCTTCATGGAATGAATCCATTGATGGTATGAAACGGTTGTCTATTTTTCATAAATTACACTATTGGAGGAATTTATTGATAAACCATCTATTGGATCCTACGTTCAAAAACGTCGGTAAATCCTTATGGAACCACATCATTGGCATAAAAGACAATTTTGCAGCTCGTAAAGATCTACAAGTGGCCGATGTGAAAAGACCCTATTAAATTCAATACACCAAAGGTGGAGATGAGATTGTACCTAGCGTGTCGTGGATTCTTACAAAAGAGCAACTCTCATATGTTAAACATGTCATAAAACAAACGAGAACTCCAACAGGCTATGCACATTCTTTATGCAAATCATTTACCAAAGATGGTAAATTAAGTGGATTGAAATCGCATGATTGGCATAAGATGTTGCAATTCATACTTCCACTTTCTATTCGAGGTCTCTTCAACGATGACGTACGAAATACGCTTTACAATTTGTCATCGATGATTAGGTTTGTATAATTTTTTAAGCACTTGAATAAATATGTGTTAATTCAATATTTTTGTGTGTTAAACAATCTTATGTACTATCAATCTTGCAGGCGGATTTTCTCAAAAGAAATAAAAAACAATGAATTGGATTCCATGAAAATCCAAATGATCGAAATGGTATATTTGTTGGAAAGAGATTTTCTAACTTCATTTTTCAATATACAAGTTCATCTTCTAGTGCATTTGGTTGAAGAAGTATCAATTGCAGGACCTGTGCACACGAGATGGATGATCTACCTTGATCGCTTTATGAAAGTTTTGAAGGGCTTTGTGAGACAAAAGGCAAGGCCAAAAGGTAGCATTGCAGAAAGTTGGCTTGTACATGAATCTTTGTTTTATATCACCGAAATAATGACACAATTGCATCTTGCAAGTCCAAAAATGTGGTGTGAAGAAGAAGATGAACGTGTTAAGGGTGAAGTACCACAAGGAAATGGTGTGCAAAAGAGACTTTCACCTCAATTAAAAGAGAAAATTGACACATTCATATTATATAATTGTGGACAAATGAAAAAGTGGATTTCAAAGTATGAAGAAGCCAAAAAGAAAAGAAACATAACATTGAAATGAAGAAAAAATATCAATCGAAGAAGAAGGGGGGTGTTGGAGAACGACAAACCTTTGGAGCCTTTACCTTCGAAATGCTCTCATGAATGGGTTTTTGATACGAATCTAAAAGCATCCGAAAACGGAGAAGAAGTGACCGAATTAGAATGGGAATTTGTTCGTGGACGTGGATGGAAGGTTAGTGTAATATTGTTTTTGTGAAGTTTTGTTTTTGTACTACTCAATATATGAATAGTATTTTTAATTACACACATTTGTTTTTTTTTTTGTGTGTTTTAGTATACATCATACACTACCATGTGGGCATATGGACACCATTACCGTGTTGAGAGAGTTGACAACAAGCGACGTACATATGATTGTGGTATAATGGCCAACTTTCAACAAGAGAATCGTTCTAGTGCGAGGGACCCTAATGTCATTTCGGACGACCTAGACTATGTCGGCACATTGCAACATATTTATGAAGTCGATTATGAGACTAACGACAAATACTTTATTTTTGACGTAAAATGGTTTAAGGTCATCTATCGTGGAAGCAACGCCATGATTAGAAATGATAACTCAAAGTTTTTTCAAATCGACTCAACAAAATGTATATTGATGGACTCTCATGACGACATTGCGAACAAGTGAGACTCTAAAATTCCAATGTCATTAATATTCGCAATCCTATTATTTATGTATCAATCTTATAAGACTAACTTAATTTTTTTTAATTCTTTGGCAGATTATATTCCATCCAGATCGAATAGATCCAAGATGGTGGTATGTGATCCAACTTAATGCAAGAAAACGACGTGTGTTTGAAGGAAAAGATATTGTTGAATTAAATACACACGACGGCCCACCGCCCAATTTTGGCGACGTTTTGGAAGAACCTGAACCACTCATCCAAACTCGAAATGATGGGAGAAGAAGGTACAAATGGAAATGATGAGATTCCTACGATCGTACAAGACCAATTTGGGGGTAATTTGAGGACCCCACATTTGGATGAGATAGAATTAGAAGAAGAGGAGATTGAATATGAGGGTAGCTCACATCATCAAAGAGACACAATCGGAAATTTACGATTATACGTAGACCTAGATTCAGATGAGTGCCAAAACTTGTGTGATGACGAAAATGATGAGAAATGATCTATGATTATTAATACTTAAATTCACTTGCACTCATTTTTTTTTTATATTCATCACGGTACTTTTTATGTATACTTTTATAGATAGAGTTGAATGTGATAATTATAATCCCCGAACCTTGCGGTTATGTCCTATTTCATAATGTCACCACATATTCCCTCCCTGCGACATGTAGGTTTTTCCATGCAAGTTGGAAAGATTAGAAAATTTGCCTTTAACGGGAGAAAAGTAAGGGCTACACACCTTCCTAGGATTGGGAATTTTAATTATCTACATTTCACCTTTGCATATTAACTAATTGCTAGTGTATGCAGTAAAATACGATATTGCTTTGAACAAAATAAAAATTATGACTTACATTTAATTTCTTACTATGTTAGATAACGTATTCCAATAATAAAACAAATTGAAACAACACAAACTCACCGGTAAACTCACTCGGCAAACGTGCAATTGCTCGCTCTTTAAACGCTTGCTCTCTTTTTTTTGAATATTTTTGTCACATGTACAAGCAATTAAAAATTAACACTATATCACACAATTGAACCATTATTATAAGCGAATTCAAACATACAATTACCATCAAACACTATCTAGTCATCTACTACTCTAAATCTTAATCACAACACACACACACACACACACACACACACACACATACACACTTACTCTCTCTCTCTCTCTCTCTCTCTCTCTCTCTCTCACACACACACACACACACACATTATAAATTTAACAATCTATTACTACCCAATACTATCTATATCTATTTGTTTATTAACCTGAATTATAGATCAATGCAAAATTCAAAACACATACACATCCTCTCAAACACACACATGCACTATCTTAAATAATTCTAACAATCTATTATAAACAATATTTATAATTTTCTATCAAACACTATTTATTTATCTATCACTCTTAAATACCCTAAACTAATGCAAAATACAAAACACACACACATTCTCTCTCTCTCTCTCTCTCTCTCTCTCTCTCTCTCTCTCTCTCTCTCTCTCTCTCTCTCTCTCTCTCTCTCTCTCTCTCTCTCTCTCTCTCTCTCTCTCTCTCTCTCTCTCTCTCTCTCTCTCTCTCTCTCTCTCTCTCTCTCTCTCTCTCTCTCTCTCTCTCTCTCTCTCTCTCTCTCTCTCTCTCTCTGTGACTCCAGGTCGCGATGGCTCCTCTCTCGCGATGGCTCCAACTCGCGATGGCTCCAGCTCACGATGGTGCCCCAATCCATGGCCTAGCTTGAGCTCAGGATGATGCCCTGATGCCCAACAGTCATCGCTCTAGGTCTACTGCTGCTTGTGAATTCAGGTTAGCCTCCACGCACTGATCCTTGCATTCCAAATGGCCAAGAAAGGGAACACCAAGGGAGGCCTTCGGCTCCTTCCCCACACACCTCTGCTTGCACATACAGTTGAGACAGTATCACTACCTGGGCAGCCAGCAGGGATGCCTATGGATTTTTCTCCTACCTCCACCTCAGATTTGCCTATAGCCATACCTCTCTCCCTTTCAAACCCTATTTTGGATCTTAATGAACCCAGTATTGCTCTCCCTTTAACCTCCAATTACGATCAAGATTCGATTCCTCCATCACTCTCTTCAATAGTCTTTGCACTAAGTGCAGATAGTGTAAGACTATTCCAACTTCTTGCCAACCACCGAAAGGAGATGGACTCCCATCGAGAAATGATTTTATCCGTGCAGTCACACCTTCGACGGACAGATGCATCAATTGAAGAACTCAGACGAGAAATTATGACCATCAAATGTGCAACCTCCCAAGCAGCTACTTCAAATATGATCCAACAACTCGAAAACAAAGTGGAGCAGCACCATACGACTGTCCAGTCTTGGGTAGAGGTTCTCAAAGGTCCTGGAAAAACGAATGCTCCAGTTTCTTTCATCTCTGCTACACTTACAGAGAGTCGGTTGCGAGAGCAAAAGGCTCTTAATGTTCGTGTTAGAGGCGTCCCGGACTCCCAGGATGCTCTTAAGGAAGCAAGGAGTTTTTGGAAACTAATCTGCAGTACCATGACAATGGTTTCGACTCAGCTTCGCATACCAAGAAAGATGCTAGCACTCTTGTCCTACGCTTCACTTCGTTGGAGTTTAGATGTGAGGTACTACATCAGAGACATAAGCTAAAAAATACCACGATCTTCCTGGATGAAGATCTCACATTTGTCCAAGTGGTGGAAAGGAAAAAGGCTCTGTAGAATGCAAAGGATACAGGGAGACGCTTAATATATAGAGATGGCAATGTTCATTTTGTTGAAGCTAAACCTTTAGTTGAAACTAAATAGACAATTGTCATAATGATATCTGAGATTGATCAGAGTTAGAGTCAGAGTTAGAGAATTGAAGAGATGTCCAGTTGGACTTGTAAATGCTCTATGTACCATACAATCCTGGCCATTAATCTCTTCTTAGTTAGATTTGTTTACTGTTGTTGATTGACGGCATCGATCCGTCTCGTTTCCATTTCTTTTGATGTATTGTTCGGTCTTATATGCCATATGGCATGGAACAGATGTTAATAAAGCTTTCTTTTTCTTCTCTCTCTCTCTCTCATCTTAAATTTTAAATGAATGCAAAATGTTAAACACAAACACACACACACACACACACACACACACACACACACACACACCAAAAATTGGCTGCCACCGATATTTCCCGATCACCGGGCCCTGATTTTCGGATTTTTTACTGGGACGTCGTATTTTGACATGTCGGATTGTGACGGATTATGAAATTTTTGAACATACGTCGGACGCCCATGTCGGAATCTGCATGATATGTTATTGTGAAAAAAAACCTCTAAATCATCATCAAAAAACAAGACTTCGATGGTGAAGACTGACCGAGTGTCGTGCAACGTTCCAACGTAAAACAAGAGCATCACTAGAATGGAAAAACATGAAAATTGACAAAAGTTAACGATCCTACGAATAGTTTTACAACCTCAAAGAAACTGAAAAAGAGAAAAATTCTGCTAGCCATAGAAATGGAAGAAAAGAGCCAAATTAATGAAAAACAGTTGAACAGATGTAAAATTTTGCAACACAAACCTGCATCCACCATATCTAACTCTCACTGTCTCTCTCATATATCTATACACACACACACACATCTCTCTCTCTCTCTCTCTCTCTCTCTCTCTCTCTCTCTCTCTCTCTCTCTCTCTCTCTCTCTCTCTCTCTCTCTCTCTCTCTCTCTCTCTCTCTCTCTCTCTCTCTCTCTCTTTCTCTCTCTCTCTCTCTCTCTCTCTCTCTCTCTCTCTCTCTCTCTCTCTCTCTCTCTCTCTCTCTCTCTCTCTCTCTCTCTCTCATGTCGCATCTCTCTCTAACTCTTCGCTCTCTCACCTCCCATCTCTCCACTCACTTTACCTCTCTCACCTCCCGAATCACATCTCTCCACCTCTCACCTCCCCGCTCTCTCACCTCACATCTCTCCACTCGCCTTATCCCTCTCTTTTGATCCATTGATGTATTGTAGAACACTAAAGATAATTGTCAACCAATTGATATGAACTGCCATAAACTATCTGGATTAGGCAATGCACAAATCTCTGTTTGCGAAGCCAAATCACAAGCTGTTGGATGCTTTCTTTGCAACTAGAAACTCAATCTATGTGACAACCAAAAACAGTCAACCATCCTGATCTGCCACACTGGACTGTTGAGAAATAGAGCAAATTACCAGCTCCCTTTCATCATGATGAACACGTCTCTCTCGCTTTATATATATATATATATATATATCTCACGGTGTCTCTCGAAAGTTCTCCCACTGTTTTAGGAGCTAATTATATGGTTTTAATCGTCTTTGATATAAGCGGAGCTCACATAATCTACGTTTTCAAAGAACGTTGATTGATGATGTGTATTCAGGTTGCGGTGGAGTATTGACTTCTGGAGTTCGAAAATTGTTGTTAGCACATTTCACGCTCTTAAGCAAACCATTTTGAGACTACCACTTTTTTAGGAACTAATTATATGGTTTTAATCTTCTTTGATATAAGCAGGACTCACATAATTTATGTTTTCAGAGAACGTTGATTGATTATGTATATTTAAGTTGACTAAGAGATTGCCGAAGTTTTTAAGAAGATCCTGTCTGTAATTATGAGTAGGATTTAACAACAAAATCACAGATCCTCAATGAATGATATTGTACTAATTTTGAAACCTATCTTCCTTGCTTTTCTAGTAAAGACGTGGGTATCAGAATTCAGTAGTTTGCTTCAGTTGGACACAGTATCTCAAGCATAGTGCTTATTTTAAAATTCCATTTATTACTATTGATGTACTAATTTTGAAACCTATCTTCCTTGCTTTTCCAGTATAGATGTGGGTATCAGGATTCAGTAGTTTGCTTTTCCAGTATATACGTGGGTATCAGGGTTCAAGATTTTTCAAAACGAGGGCAAGGACCAGGTACGATATTATTTTAGAGCATTTGTATGAACATCATTGCTGAAGCACGTGCTAAAGGCATTCGTTTACCCTAGAATATTTTCGTGTATCTTTATGTTATGATATTGCGTTGATTCTATTAAATGCAACATGAGAAGAAATAATCTGATTTGCAACCGGTTGAATACAAATATAGAAAGCTCTAAAGCATAAAATTCTCTTACTTTGATTTTGAGTTCAAGGGACTTCACATAATCGATTACAATTGCCAACATTTCTTCTCTATCTAGCTACACATAAAAGGACAACAAAAACCAATCTACTTGAGCTGGTTTCAAATTAAGAACACAATAGTTTTTGTAGACGCTTCGCAGTCTAAGAGATTGCCGAAGTTTTTAGGAAGAACCTGTCTTTAATTATCAGTACAATTTAACAGCGCAATCACAGATCCTCAATGAATGATAGAAATCTATTGTGCTTCAAAATTCTGATCTAAGCGAATCTGTTTTTAAGTTGATCCTTCTCAATGTTCGCACTAGAGTGTGTATGAATCTAAACCTGGAGCACTAAAAGCTAGCTCTTGTGAGAATGACCGCAGCCCATATACAAGTTGTTTCTATGGCCTTTGAAGATGCAAAGCTAGATATTCTTAGTTTTTGTTCACAGATTTCCACTCAATCTATGAACACAGTTCTTTTATCGTTCGTTCTTTCTTCTTTTTGTTACTTCTATTGGTTACGGTTCTTTACGATTTGGTCTTCTTGTTAGAACGGTTTCCAAGCATAAGTGTTTCTCATATTACAATGTGTATTCCCAGCCTGTCAGTGGGAAGAGACGGATACGTTACTCAGCGACATGCATATACAAGCCATGCAACCAGTCCTAGCTCAGTATAGATCAACTAACTGAATCATAGAGCAAATCTACAATTTATCTACTAAAATCAAGGAACAATGCAATGACAAGATTAAGCTACTCAACAAGAAACAAAAAACAAGAAAACTAGCAGCACCCAGGATGTACCAGTACCGTCCACCTCAGCACCCCTTTCAGTACATATCGTCGCTGTACTTGCCTCTTGCACAACTAGTTCCTCTACCTGCAGCAGCCCCATGGGCACACACACTCCACCATCTCATCCTCCTCGCTCAGGTGCATAGGGAGTTCCCTCTTTTGCTTCCCTATCTCAGTCGGTCTCAGCTTGGGCCCAACCTAGCCAGCCAGGTGATTTGCATGGGGGTGACAAGGCATTGAAGCTCCTCTTGTTTGCAAGAGACCAAGAAGGCCCAAGGGTGCACCAAACAAGAAAGGCAAGGCACAGAAACTGCCAGGGAAGAGAGGACGACCACATAGGGTTCCAAGTACAGCTAGAAGTGCAGAATTACAGTCAGCTGGAGGAGGTGTTGTTCGTTTGGCTTGCTTGGGGGCTGATGCGGTGGTAGATTGGGATGATGCTAGTGAGGAGTCCTCCTCCTCGGACACACAACCCATGCCAATTCTAGATATGCAGAGACATCGGCTGCGAGAGTCAGCTCAGGGCCCTGAGTTGTCTCAGGAGCATTCGTCTAAGTCAGAGCCAAATCATTGATTGTGGCTCTATTATTTTAGTTTCAGTAGTTTGTCTCTAGCAGACGGTCTACCATTGTACTCAAATTATTTTTCACATTATATACAGTATTTGGCGTACTTTTTTTGCTGCACATTGTGCGTATGTCGCTCTGTACATGTGATGTTGTATTTACAATTTTATGTCAAATTCTATGTGCGTGTGTGAATCTTATTTTCAACTAATTTCGATTGAAGTGAATGATAGCTTCACATAAATGCACCTACATAATGAACACGGCAATTACCCCTACATCCCAAACGGCATTTCACAAACACATGTATTACATTTGTATTTAAAAAAATACAGAGATTGTATTTCACATGATCGGGCTCGTGTTGTACAATAAATAACTATATATTCATTCTACCGTTTGTAGTGGGTTTCTTTTCTTGCCTAATCTGAATCCATGATCTAGTCAATCTAGCATCAAAGAGACGGAGTTAGTTGTCACGCAGAGGTTCATTCCCATGGGAGCGATAGTATAGTTCAGATTTCAACATGAATGGAGGATCTAACACTAACATCCATTAACACTAAGCATTAACACTACATCCATTAACCCTACTTCCATTAACCCTAAATCCACAACAATGATAGAAACTTACTCTTCTCTCTCTCCTTTTCTCTCTCACAAAAAGCATAAGAAATAGCAATCCCAATAATGATCAAATCCAACAATTAGCAAATACAAAGGAAGCATGAGAAATGGAGGAAAAGAGAGGAAGAGAAAGGACATTCATCAATCCATTTCTAAAGAAAACCAATCTGCTTTTGAAATGAGGAAATGAACATCAGGAGCAACTCGAGTTGGTCTTTTTTTATAGTAGAGAGGAGGACCCTGGCCTTTGAATCCTATTGGTCCAGTCTTGCCTCTCTTTTTATTCATATTTAAAAAAGTGTGGGAACCATCAAAATTGGAGAGAAACCCAACTTTATTCACTAACTTGACATTTAGGCCCTGCGACATTAAAAGTCCTGCAAAAAGGCCTAAAGTCCTTTATTAACTTTTAACTAATCAATCAAATAACTATGTGATCATCAGGTTGGACTTACACACGCAGGGTGCCAAATCCCTCTCACTTATTAACTAGGGTTAGGGTTGCCTTGGGATCCGCAAACCCTCCAACAGTATCCCCCACCAAAACTGGTGGCAGTCCCATGACACCTGCAATATGCAGTTATTGGGGACTTTTATTGGCTTCGCGCCGAATGTTAATTAAATGATACTGCACCTTCTCCATAAAGTCGAGGCGTGCAGTATTGAATCCAAATTGTGTGGCAAGAAACAATGGTGGGCTCCGACAATCCATTTGGAAGTTGTCCATGAGGTGAAGCAGGATTCCCAAGAGCCTCCCATCATAGCCGCACAAAAATAGAGACGAGCAATCGGCAGCTGATCTTTGATTTGCTCTGAGGCCATCTCCTTATTTGGATCAAATGCCAGGGGAGGAAGGCAATCGTCCTATTTGGTTGCCACTGACGCCAACAGAGTTAGATCTTTAGCAAACATTGCCAATTGTCGCACCGTTGGATCTGGAGAGTGGACATACTCTCTCTGATATGCTTGTAAAGCACGGTGGAAGTCCATTGAAGTGGTCCAGCTATAAGGTTGATGGATGATTGGCCAATTCGACGTATGGATGGTGATTTTGTCCATAGCCAACCCCAAATCTTTCCATTTATTTCTTCGCGGCATTGGCACGTAATAGGGATCTACCCGCAACTGGCGAGGGCTGGCGAGGGCTGGCGACGTAACTCCTCATTGATTCCGGAATTTTCTCAAAAATCATGATTCTCCATGCCGGCTGCTCTCCCAGTGCAGGTATTTTGTCCAACTCTTTGTCGGCCTCGATCTCGGAGGTCTTAAGTTTCAGAACCCATCCACCACGTGAGGACTCATGCAGATGTTGTTTTAAGAAAGTTTGGATCTGGTCCTCGGCGCTGATGGGCCTTCTAAATAGAGGTCTTGTCCTTGATGAGGATGGACCCGCTTGTACATCCGGTATGGTTGGCGGTTGATCTACTATATCTGGAGCTCCCCCCTGGTCCATGTTCGAATCAATCCCTGTATCCATTGGTACAGCTTCTTGGCACGAAGGAGAGAATTGCGGCATGACCGGGATGGGGATTTGTGGTTCGGCTTCCAACACTTGAGAGGCTGCTTTTTCATAGGCGGTGATGGTCTCTTTTGCCTTTGCCAACTCAGTTGAAGCTGCTCCTTTGAACTCATCAAAGCGGCCTTGGAATCCCTGAAGGGCCACTTTGTATGTCTCCACTTTTTTGAATAAATACGCAATCTTCGTCGGTGTAACCGGATGATTGGGTATTTGCGTTTGCAGATAGGCATATGCTCAAGGGTGGTCACATCCAATTCACCTTGAAGCCGTGTGCGATCTTGTTCGGCCATCTATAATTGCCCCTTCAGCAGCTGCACCTGTTGCTTGGCATCTTGCACTGCCTTATCTACTTGATCTTGTGCGGTTGTCAGGGCATTTTGCAGGGATCTGATGTAATTTTTCAAGTGATCCGCTTGTTGTTGGGCCAACTTCTTTTCACTTTCAGCCTTATCCTCATGTTGTTTGGTTATCTTCAACTCTCGATCTAACTGGACAATTTTTTGGCTGATCAGAGTGTTTTCGGATCCTAGATCAGATATTCTCTGTTCCATTTTCTTCTTCTTATTCAGCATAGACTGGATCACTTGTCCAAGGCTTGAAAACAACCTAGAGCATCACCATAATCGACGGTCGTGGCAACTGCAACAACAGGAGGACCTGATGGTACTATCCTTGGTTGGCATGGAATAGGTGCCACGCGGTCTCTTCTTCTTCCAAAATATCCTCCTCTTCCAACCCTTCAGGCACTGTGGCATCGAACTGTTTTGGTGATTTTACAACTATGTCGACCCGAAGTGTGGCTGGGCTACCTTGTGTGTGGGGTTATTGGCTGGCATCCTCGACACCAACAGTAGATTCATGGATATGTTTGAATCCTCTTCCAGGGGATTGGAGTTCAAAGGGCACTGGGCTTTGGGGCATTTCAAAGATTTTGGTGGCCCCAAGGGGGTCGGAATCATCGAACAAATCCATAAAGAACTGTGTGTTGGGTGAGGTGGCCTGGGCAGCTTAATGGGAATGGTAGGCCCAATGGTCACAGACTGACCTTGTATGGGAGCAGAGATGAGGGAAGCATCAGAGGCTAGGGGGATGGGAAGTTCAGTGCGAACAACAGCAGGGGGTGGAAGAGCAGCTGACGAGGTATGCCTAGTGCGACGTCGTGATGCGGAAGGCGAGTCATGAATTATGATCTTGTTGCGTGGACGACGACGACTATGAGAGCTTGAGGCCTGATGGGATGATTCTGCCGGTGCTTCTTCGTAAACTGAAAGCACAGAATCCTCGTCCTAGCATTAGGTACTCAACAATATTTGCCACCCACTCAGGTACTGCTTCAACATAGAACAACGCAGCATATGGCAGTTCATCATCCACTTCAGTATTAACTGGTGCGGATTCAAATCGCGAAACATGATCAGCTAGATAATATTGCTTTCCCTTTCTAACCACAATTCAAAAGTCAAATTCAGTCAATAATAATAACCATCTTGTAATACGTCCAGTATTACACGTCTTGTTTACCAAGTAAAGTAACAGTTGATGATCCATGAGGTAGTGACAAAAATTTTGAATAGAAAAAATCATGGCTAGCGCTTCACGTTTCGTTGTTGAATAATTCTTCTCTGGATCTGTAAGTTGTCTGCTTACAAATCATATGGGATAATCCTTCTTATAGTCACCTGGCTACGTCAAAACTGATCCAATGACGTATTTTGATCCATCCATATGAACATGAAACTCTAATGTCCAATCTGGAGAACGCAGTATTGGTGCTGAAGATAATGCTTTTTTTAACTTTTCAAAGGCCTCTAACACCTCTACTGTCCAAATAGGAACAATCGTTAGTTTGTATATAGGTCATGCTGAATCCGCAAAGAAGATAATAAAAATTCGATAGTAGTTCGCATGACCCATAAACACATAAACTCCTCGAATTGTTGTTGGCGGAGGCAATTCCACAATAACTTTGATCTTAGAATAATCGGTGGCAATACTATGTCTTGATATCACATGTCCAAGCACAACTCCGTGCGAAACCCATATCTGGTATTTTTCTAGATTTAGAGAAATCTAATATTTGCGGCATCTTTCAAATACTTTCTCCAATCGATCCAAGTGGTCTGTATCTATACTATGAACTCTTAAGTCGTCCAAGTAAATTTCAAGAAATTTCTGCAGATAATCTTTTAAAGCAAATTGCATTACTCTTTGAAATGAACTTGGTGCATTACATAGTCCAAATGGCATTACTTTCTAAGCATAGGTGCCCCATTCTGTTGCAAAAGCAGTTTTGCGACGATCGACAGGTGCAATCTTAACCTGGTTGTAACCACTAAATCCATCCAAGAAACTATAAGCTTTCACTCCAGCAAGGCGATCCAAAATGCTTTTAGTAAAAGGTAATAAAAAGTGATTCTTCCATGTCACTTTATTCAATGCTTTGAGATTCACACAGATTCGCAATTTCCCATTTTTCTTAGGAACAATGACAATTGGTGAAATTCATTTTGTATGCTCGATCTCATAAATGAAATCGGCATCAAGCAATCTTTGAAGTTCTTTCTTCATCAGATCTGCCACATTAGGATTACAACAATAGAACTTTGTAACCTTTGGTACTGCATCAGGTACTAAAGGTATGGTATGTTCAATCATTGATGTCGGAATAGCCTTCAAATCTTGATAAGTCCATGCAAAGCAATCTTGATACTTAATAAGTAGCAAACGGAGTGCTTGATACTGTTCAGGAGTAAGTTGTAATCCCACTTGTACAATCTTTTTTTATTCTCCAGGTTCAGCAAGATTCATTGGCTGCGTCCTAGCTGGGCCATCGTAAACCTCTCTAGATTCCGGCATGTGTTCTTCAGGTTCACGATGTGCTTTAGGTAACATAATAACCACATCATCCAGTGTATAACGTTTAAAATGCTCTGGCATATCATGCTGGACTACATTTGCTTGTTCTTTTTCAAAAGGACTTGTCTTGGATCTTCGTTTAGCCTTCTTAGCAGGAATTGATCGTGGAGGTGATGACTTTTGAGATGATAATTCTTTCTTCATAGGTGAAGACATCCTAGACGATGATGTCTTGCTGGAAGTCTGACTTGAAGAATCATTCTTGACTTTTCCTTTGTCTTTCTACAATAAGGGTGGCACTTTCTTTGAATCGATCTTTTGAGGGGGATTCTCCCATTTCAGGATCGTATTATAATGTTGCTTAGCTTGTTTCTTCGTTATCGAACCTGTGATCCTGCCTCCCTTCAATATAACTGCTTTGGGCGGTTTGATTGTTGGTTCATCAGGAACATTACGCACTCCAAATCTGGTCGGATCCATATGATGTAGAATCTGTTCATCTGTAAGTTCTGCATTGCCATCATAAGTTAAGGCATGGCTCACTGGTATGAGATCATCCTCAATTGGATCTGGTATAGGTCCTGTTGATATCCAGACTACATTCAGCACATTTAGTGAGAACATGATTGGTGTATCCAAAGTATGATCTAATAAGGAAATCTCGCTCAACTCTGATTGAATATCTTGTTGGCACATATATCCTGCTGTACAATCAATTGTTGCAAGCTTCATTCCAATTGACAGTATCCGTTTGAGAATCGCAGTGAACTCCCAATTTTTTCTCTGGTCGGTCACAAGTGCGATTCGTTGTTGATGAATCGTCATCTGCTTTTTGAACCACTGGTTTGATAGTCCAAGTCATAGGATCAACTTTAACTGCACGATCACAATTTTCAAAAGTGATTTTTCCGGTACCCCAGTTATGAATTACTTGCGCAACTTGTAACCATGGACGTCCTAATAGAACTTTGTAGACATTAGTAAGTCCATCACGACGAAAGTAATGACGAATTGTACTCCTACAATCTTGACAGGTATATCTTCTACCATTTCTCATGGACAAACTATCGTTTGATCTGCTAGCTTAATAGCAAAAGTAGCAAGCTTAATCTTTGTAAGGCCCCATTTTGAACATAGCTTTGTAGAAATCAGGCTAACTCCTGAACCGCCATCTATCACGGTTGCTTCTTTAGAAAATTGTCTATGTTGTATCGGCAGAGTGATATTTTTTTGTTCACTTTCCCAAGCGGCTCCAACATGGAGTACATCGTTAGATTCTTTAAATCCAGCACAAAAAAGCGGCTCTTGGTGAACTTCTAGTTCTTCTTGAGCTATCTTTTGCGCTAAGACTTCTTTAACTTTTGGCACCAACTTTAGGAACTCTCGCAATGAAATATTGATCTTGCTAGACAAAATGTTCATGAGTAATTCTATATGCGGTGCTTCCGGTTCAGTCATCTTGAAGGGTTCTTCATGATGATGTAATTGATCATTCATATCCGTACGTAAATTTCTTGGAGGCTGCAATGGTGAAGACCGAACTTCAGCTATTACTTTAGCAGCTTCAAATTTCTCTTCTTCTTGCAGATGTTTAATCCACTGTCTCATATCCTGATATCTTCGTTTTTCTGCATTAAGATTTGGATAGACTCCCGATGCTGTTGGTGTTTCGTTCAATGGAATAGAATCAGCAGGTATTGGATCCACTACTGATTCTTTTTGCTTTTGTGCTCTGGTGACCACCATCAAGGGTGCACTTGGTTTATTTGGAGCTATTGATCCTTGTTTGATGGTTATCAAATTTACAGGTGCTGTAGCTGGTGGTGGTTTCGGTCTTGCTGGACAGTCTTTATAGCAATGCCCATATCCACAATCATGATAGAATGGTACAAATTTTTTTTTATTTGGGCATTCTACAACTCTGTGATTTTCTCCACATGAAAAGCATCCAAGTAGTGCTCTGGTCCAATTTCTCGAGGCTTGTTGTTGAGCGGCAGCATAAATGACATACTGTTCTAAAGATCTATCTTCCTGATCATTACCATAGCTCCATTGCTCAGCACTTCCGTAAGGTTCTGGTTCCACCAAATTGGCAGGAGGAGCGGAGTCTTTTGGTGGGGCAGGCAAAGCTTTTCGTTTCGGGTATCCAAGAGTAGATTGTCGCAGTCTTGCTGCTGGATTTACTCCATACTGTGGATCTCGATATCCCATCTAGGCATACCGTTGCTGAATTATCTGAGGGTTGAGGTTGCAAAAAGTAGTCTCATGGTCAGGTGAATTACACAGATGGCAAACACTGATTTTCATTCATTTTTTCAATTGAGGACACTCGTTCACTGTGTGATTTCCTGTACAAATAGAACACCAGATATTTTTCCTAGTAGGAAAAGTCTTTGCAAACTTCTCAGGTTCCTTGTTTGCTTCTCCGTGGAAATTTTCCAATATTTTGATCTTCTCATCAAATTGCAACTGCAACTTTTCCATCTGTTTCTGCTGGGTCTTCCCAAGTTTCTCGAACTCATTGAGCATCAATTCTTCAGTAGCATTGGCATTCGTTGATGCAATAGTGGTGGATGTCATAGTAGTCTGGCTTGCTGTATAAGACAACATACTGACATTCGGCTCATCATCTGAATCTTCATCCTCCTCCCGAATTGCATCGTCCATAGCATTTTGCAAAAGTGCATACTCATTATGGCATTTCAGCTCACGTCTGATCCGTTTAGGTAGACCTGACAAAAACCACATAATCATGGCATTTTCATTTATCAGCTCAAGTTCGCATTCAGATCTAAGACGTTTCACCCTTTCGATGTAATCTCGAACCATTTTTCGCTTTCCCATTTTAATTTTACTTAAAAGTAAGAAAAGGGTCTTCCATAAACTTTCGCGGTTTAAACCGTGTGATAAGGGCTCGTTTAACAACCTCTCAATCTGTACGCTCATTTTCATCTTGGTTATAGTACCAATCTTGTGTTGCGCCTGTTAAGGCCATAGGAAACAGCTTAAGTTTATCTTGAGGATAAATCTCACCACAGAATTTAGCATAGATCTGAAGAAATCTAACTGTATCTATTAATCCATTATATTTGGGTAGATCCAATCGGGGTGCTTTTCTAACAATAATTGGATTGACCTCCTATGGAGTACCTCCAGAAGCAGCTCCAGGGGCAGCCATCTTTACAAATTTAGATCAAATAGATAATGAGATTAGATCTAGATTTTTCCAAAAAAACTATCTCAGATTAGATCTGCTAAATCTATTCCACTTTTCAAAAATCTGATTCTATATGATGAAAACCTTTCCAAAATTCAATTAATCGATACTTCTCAAAAATGATAAATCTCTCAGAATCCCATTCAAAATATATCAGATTTGATCCAAATTCTGGCAGAGACTTGATTTGGAAAATCAGAAACTAAAAATAGGACTGGCGAAGGTTCACTAGGCGAAGGTTGGCTCGGCGAAGCTTAAACAGTGCTATGTTGGAAAAAAAAACTCTTTGAACATTTTTCTGGCAATTTCTTGGAAAATAACCTTCGCCAACTTCTCAGATGGAAGATCTGACACAGATAAAACTATGAAAAATCGGACAAAGCTTTCTGACACAAGGAAATACAATTTCTGTAATCTGGCAAGGGTAAAAATCAAGATTTTTTGTGATCTGATCAAGAAGAATCTTCGTCAAACTCAAAAAATAGTATTTTTCTATAAATAGAATGTTTTGAAAACTTGGCGAAGCTTGCACCTTAATAGCTTATCAATTTAAGCTAGTATCCAATCACACACAAAAAAAAAAAACTAATTTTAAGCTAGTCTTGGCAAGTATTTTTCTATGCACATGTTATAAATCCTAATAGCTTCCAAGCAAACCATATATTAGCATAGAAACAAGTTGCAACGTAATTAGAATCTCCAAAACTCAACTTTTCTTGAATGAATGTAATGAGTACAAGGAAATGACTATTAATTTAGCTTTAGTCCATTCTTCAAGGCTCTCTCCCTCCCTCTTAACATTAGTCTCAAAATGGAATCTAATCTTAAAACCAGTTGTAAGCCCTAATTTTACAAGCTTGTTGTAGTGGCTCCAATTAAGACTCTAAAATATATTGAATCTAGACATCTGAAAATCATGTTTAGTTAAAAGTGTAAATTAAAGTCATCTAGAGGTTGATTTTGTGCCTTAAACATCAAGTACATTATATTTAGCATTCTTGGGGTCTAATCTAAGTGGCCACATCATCTCTCCAAGATAAGTTCAAAATCTAACACTAACACTCTTCTTCACAATTTCAGCTTGAGCTAAAACTTTAACATCAACTTGTTTATTATGCCAAAATGCAGTTCTTTGAAGAGGCTTGGTAAAGATATCAACAATGCATGCTTCAATGAGATACCCTTAGATTGCATATTTTCCCTCACAAAGTGTAAGTAATCTCAATGTGTTTAGATCTAGCATGGAAAATAGGATTAGAGGCAAGGTGTTGAGCTTACATGTCACAAAATATGACTAGATTGACATATGAATTGATCACATGAAGTTCCTCTGACAACCTCTTGATCCATAGCAGCTCCTTTGTGGTTGTTGTGAGAGCCTTGTATTCAGCTTCAATGGATGATTAATAAACAATTTCTTGCCTTTTGAAAAGCCAAGAAACCACCATCTTTCCAATGATTGTAGCAAAAGCACTTGTGGATTTCCTATCCACCTTGTCACCTACAAAATTATAACAAGTTAGGGTAATCACCTCTATAGACTATGCCAAAATCGAGTATACCTAAGATGTATTTACATTAGGAAAAATATCAACCAAAAAAGAATTGTTTAGAAAACCAGAATTTAGTAAGAGTGAAATTTTTAGTTTGATTTTGAATAATGAAGAAATTTAGTCTTTATATTGTACTCACTTGATGATGCTCCATTTTTTCAAAAAAACACCAAAGATGTTGAGAATAGGAAATATTGATTTGTGAGCAATGTTAAAATTACACAAGCTAGTTTGAAATTTCTACTTGTAAATTGCATTGAGGCCATGTTATGGGATGCCACACGTGCCAAAAGCATAGGATATTTTTTTCTAAGTCAAATTCCTAACCTAGCTTTGGAATGGTACCTTTGGAATGAGGCCAAAATGTGCATAGATAGGCTAGAGAGATTCTAGGAGCTAAAAATAGCAATTTCTACATTGTTTTGGATCTCAAGATCTCAACCTCCAATTAGGGTGGACCTTATGACCTGATAGGTTAACCATTAGGATTAGGTCTTGGATGGATCATAGAAATCCCTAAATGCTCAGATTCGAGGCAATCATGTATAAATATGTGATGGATTTCCCATCCAATAATGAGTAGAATTGAGATCTTCCTTCATGACTAGTTTTTGTCTATCATTTGAATGATGATTGCTATTGGCATATGGATTTTTGTAATCATTAAAAGAGTTTGAAGGTACTAGTACAGTACACAGGCAACATCAGGCCGTACTTTCACATGTGTGCTCTTTGCATGATTTTGGAGCCAATTTGTGGAGTTCAAGCCAAGATAACCTAGAAATTATTGTATTGATTTATGATCTAGCTATAGGATCTTGATTGGATCTTAATTAGGTGCTTTCTCCATCAATTCTAGGATCTATTGGAGTTATTTTGCTACATTTTTAATATGGTATCATAGCCATTCCAAGAAATGAGCTATAAATCATGCCAGGATCATAGATTTTGATGCAATTCAAGCATTGATTGCTATCTAGACACAATCTATGGTTTGTACCTTCAATCTTTGATGTAATTGAGTGGAGAGATCTAATGGATTTTTATTTACAAGGTTTTTAGCTTCAAAATCCGATTTTAGGTCATCTCTTCTAAATTGGATCAAAATAACAAGTATTTTGTGCGTTCTTCTTTTTTATGCTACTTGATTTGTGGAGTCAATCACAAAGAATAGTTTTCAATCATTCAATATGAAGGTAGATCATCATTCTTGGTACTGTAATATATCGTTCTTAGGCTTATTTTGGTCATTAAAATTCAATTTTGGGGTCAGCCCAAAAGTTTTGACAAGTACTCATCATAGAATGCAATTCTAGCTAAGATTGTGTTCAATTTTGCTTGTTTTGGAGAAATAGTTTGGATTCATTATTGCGTAGTGATTCAAGCTGATCTTGTAGGGATGATTTGAAGAGGCATTTATGTGCATTTGATTTCTTTTGATTCAGGTTAGGTGAATCCAAGCACCTTGTGAAGTCGAGAGCAAGGAGGAGGCAATTCTAGATCCATTTTTTACTCCAATTCAAGCTATTCCCATTCTTTTTGTCTTAAATAGATTTGATTTGGCTTAAGGTCAAATAGGATCTTACTGAGAAGTCAAGTTTTGAGCATTCTCAAGTCCTAGCTAGTATTTCAATCATTTCTATTTTGCATCCATTTTTTGTGAACAAGCTCTTGATTAAAGAGATGGCTTTCATAAATGCATATCTCTTGGATCCAAATGATAGATTGAATGCTTCTAATTATTCTATTTGGAATCTAAGAATGGAATAAATTTTTGTTCTACAAGATCTAATGGATATTGTGAGTGGTGAGGAGGATGAGCCCATTCACCCTCAAGAAGCTACAAGATACAAGAAGAGGTGCAAGATTGCCCTCCATTGTATAAAAATGAATGTAGCAAATGTGAAAGTGTCAAAATCATGCTCGATCTAGACCATATCTGTGTACATATCATGATTACACATGTGTGGAGCCTTTTTCCACGTTTGAATTAAATGCATATATCATTTAGATCAATCATGTAGTATGTACATATCATTTAATTTGAAATCTAGTGGCTAAAATGGCCATAATCTAGTTTTCTAGCTATATGCCACATGGCACTTTTTTATTGATAGAATGTGCTACATCTTGAGTTTAGGATTGATCTCCCATGTGTAGAGGTCTGCTTACATGTGTGGAAAAATCAATAGAAGTCGAGTTTAGGCTTGTAGAAGTTTTTTTTCTAAGTTCCTATAAGTTAGGGAAATTGCCCAAAATCAAGGAGGTATTCTGAACCATGTGCCAAGTTTGATGTGATTGATGAAATCCTTAGGTGACTAGTCACCCTCACACATGCCAGATCTAATGAATCAGCAGTAGTTCGAGATCCCACTTATGTATATATAGAGCCTCATTTGGCCATAATCAACAAGCAAGCTAAATCTTGGTTTTGGAGCATTTCTTGAGTAATCTCTCTAATTGTCTTGTGATTTTATACTTATATTGGTTTCTAAGCTTAGTGTACTTAATTCTCTGCCGGTAGTCCATACTCTGATAGGTCTTCACACGTGTGAAACCATCAAGGCAAATTTTTGATCATTATTGATTGTTCTTGTTAGATTTTTTATGTAGATTTGATCTAATGCTACCTAATCTTGTGTAGATTGGTAGATCAATCTAATCTAACACCCAATAACTCTTGCGAATCTGATTTGGATCCATTCTTGGTCCTTTTTGTTGTACTTTCATATGGTATCAGAGCCAAGTACAAGAGCATTTACGGCATTGATCTTACCTATACCCAAATTCAGATTTTTGGAAACTAGCTAATATTGAGGTAGCGAGTTTGAATGGATAGCTAGAACCATTTTATTTGTACCAAATCTTGTTGTGGATTGTAGGTGTACTTTCCACACGTGTGGGGCTATACAGAACCTATTTTGGACAGTAAAATTCAGCCTTGGTGCATTTAATGCTTCATACACCCAAAAGTAGTCAATCTAGTGCATTTTTCAAGCTTTCACTTGCATTGTTTCTATTCCATTGATTTGTTCTTGGTTTAGATCAATTATATAGATGATTTAAAGCTTGATTCAAGTACAATAAAGCTGATTCTCAGATGTTTTGAGTGTGCATTGAAGTTGAGAGAGAAAGATTGCCAAAAACTATAGATTAAGGAGTGATTTTGCAAGTGTGAGACTAAAATCTATAAATCCATCATTCTAGATTTGTTCAAGAGTGATAATGAGGCATGGGATTCACTAAAATCTATTTATGAATCAAAAAATACTTCAAGAATACCCATGCTAAAAAACCAAATATTTCAAAGCATGAAAGGAAGTAATGAAAGTGTTACATACCTATGTAACTAGCAGTACTTCAGACCCCTAATAGTCCACTTAGTGTTGGGGGCTAAATGGCAAGGTACCCTTAGGATTAAGGGTATGTGCCCTTGGATAAGGGTAGGCATGTGACTATACCTTAGTTGGAGGTATAGATTCACGTGACCTTTGGATAAGGGGTACCCTTAGTATTAAGGGTAGGTACCTTAGATTAAGGTACTAGTGTCCTTGATTAAGGGCAGGTAGGTGTCTATGCCTTGGATGGAGGTATGGAACCTAGTGAGGTTGTAGAAAGTCATTGGATGACTATTTTTCTAAAACCTTGGGTCTCAACCTTGAACCATATCACTTTATTGGTCTAGCATCAAAGTATACATGCACAACTTGGGCAATGGGACCTAGTAGGAGGGCGCCCTTCTAAAGTGTCCATTGAGTTCCCAACTCCCACAAGAAAGGCATTCAAAGAGTCATAGGTTATGGAAGGAGTCTTGTTCACGAATTCCTTGAATATGTGAACACGGTTTTCTGCTTCTACTTATACTTCTATAGTTACGGTTCTTTATGGTACTTCTTCTTATTAGAACAGTTACAAGCAGAAGCATTACTCAGTTTTCAGCATGTATTTCCCAGCCTGTCAATGGGAGACATGGCCTTGATACTCAGCTACATGCATAACCAACCATGTAACCATCTACAGCTTGAGAGGATCAGCGTTTTAGAACAGGGAGCAATCTTATTATCTACTGAATCAGAAACAATCAAGACAAGATTAACTACTGGAACAAGAAACAAGATTCAAGATTCCTAGCAGTATTTTTACAGTCTAAGAATCAAGAAACACTCATTTCTTGATGCTTAAATTGCTCAAGAACAATCAAGAACTAGGCTGTAAGGGAGTATGCAAGAATTATACCACAAATCAACCTATCTAGTTTACTTGAATGCTGATTACTACCTCATTCCACAAACAAGAACTGAATCCTAATCCACAACTAAGCAAGAAACAAGAAACAAGAACCTAGTTAATCCACAATGCAAAGGAATCAAGCATGCTCATAGAAATCTCACTCAAGAACATTGCCATGAACAAGTTGCTTAGCTATCATCAAGAACTCGTGGAGGATCCTCTTTATTAGCTCAAGAGAACTTGACAATACATCAAAAAGCTCCCTCACAAGAGAGGGGGGGCCCTTAAATAAGCAAGAAGGCTGCCCATGTGGAGCCCAAGTGGCAATTCCACCAAATTAGAAATTACATGTGGAATTTGCCCTTTCACTAAAGGTCACCATCAAAAGGTGGCTCACTCTTACTAGTTTAAGGGGGGTCTACATCTAATTACAATGCCTAGGAAATATTACTAGCTCCTACATGGTCATTCCTTCTTTGGGATACACCATGTAGGCTCACATAGATAACTCACTATCTTCCTAGCTAGTAATTCCTCGGCTCTCATGCTCGGCTCTCAGCTTCTTCTGCTCTCTTCCTTCTGAGACCTCCTCGGTCATGGGTGAGAGATAACTTGTGTCTTCAGCTTGGCTCAGCACTTGGAGATTCTCTAGAATCTGATGACATTATCCACCCCTAATCTGTTGTAGGACCCACTACAACACCGATGATGTCTTCCGCTTGGCACTTGGAAAAGCGTGGATCTTCGTTTGCTTCCGTAAAACTAGGTGCTTATTATTCGCAAAATTTATTCATCAAAATTGGAAGTCTCTCAATTGGCCGCTACATACCAGCCCTCTTGAGCACTTCTTGTGAATCTTGCTCGTCTCGTCGTCGTGCCGTCTGCTTTCGCTCGCTCATCTTTCAGCCCAGGGCTTCAAAAACTTGAAAGCGGAGCTTACTTCCGAAATTGAGGGTCCCCAAATATTCTCTTATTTTTTCTACAAAACCCATTTCATGTCCGTCTTCCACCATGGTCACATAGCGTGATGACATGAAGGTCGCTCTGTAGTATAGCCTGGCCATCATTTCATGGTCTTCTTCCGATTGGAAGGTGACATTTGGATTAATTTTGATGGGCTCCATGCCTCGATCCCGGTAACAATCTTGTTGCATCAGGAAGGCCGCGGATCTGCAATACTCGGCACTTTTTTGCATGCAAAGATCGGCACTTGATTTGTATTTATGCCTGAAGTCGAGTAACTGCAGCCTCAGATCATCCGAAGAGGTTTTCTCTGAAATTCCCGGAATGACTGGCCAGTTTACTAACTCCACTCGGGGCTTTTCCACCGGCCATGGGTTTCTGCATTTGAGTGGCATGTAGAAATCTTTCAGGACTTTAGACTGCCATTCTAGTTGCGGTTGTAGCGCAGCAATGATCTCGGTCCTGGTGGAGTATTGGCTTTGATCAACGTCTTCTTTGCCTCCCCTCATGTTGGGAGGGTATTTCCTCTCAAAGTTCTCTGACTCCCTTGTGTCAGCCAATTTGCCTCTGGACCTAGTAGGGGAAGTTGTCCTACGCAGCTAGGATGGCCTTGCTAGATAATCATCTAGGGCTTTGGTGCCCGTATCTTTCTCTTTAGCTCGCTTGCTTGTCGGGCTCTGCTGCACCCGTGTCTGGCCTGGGCGAGAACCTTCTCGTTTCTGGTTGATCTGCCAAGAAGTCGTTATCACCCCCCATGTCGATGTTAGTTTCTGGAAGGTCGGGGATGGAATGATCTGGAGAGAGGGGTGCGGGGGTGATGGGTTTAGGAGAAGGCGGAAATAAACAAGTTATACGCAGCACCGGGGGAGTGGAGTTGTTGGAGGAACTCATTCCATCGGAGTTTGTAAGTGTCAGCTGGACCTTTTGATGGGCCCATTATTTTGCTAGGAGGTGATGAAGAGGGGGGAGATGGAAGAATTGGGTAAGTTGGAATGAATGTTTCTGAAAAATTAAATGCAAAGTAAGAGGAAGGGTTAAAGGTGGGAGGGGGTCAGAAAAAAGTCATGGAAGCAGCACCGGCTCTCTGGCCACCCGATTCTGAGCTACCGTCTGAAGGGTGGGTTTGCCCATCTTGATTCCCTGCTCCATCATTCCCATCATCTTCCCGTGGCTTTGTTATTTGAGAACCTGCTTGAGCCTTGCACGCCGTGTCCCATAATTGGTTCACCTTGTCCAAGTCTTGCTGCAGGGCCTTCGTGGTTTCTTCCAGCTGCTTCTGGGACTCCAACATGATTTTCTCTTGTTTGGCCACAATGTTTTCAAAATTTCTCACGTACGCACATGTCGCTTGTAATTGGGAGTCATTGATTGTGTCAACTCGATACCCATCCTTGTTTTTCCAGTTTGCCACTGATGGATCAATAAATTTGAAATACGTTGTCTGCTCGATTTTCTTAAGTGTTCTCGTGATAGCATTGGGTCCTCTTGGGGACCCAAAAGGTTGCAAGTCGGCCGATGCAAATGATAGGTTTTAAACATAGTTCCTCACAGGAGGGACTATTAGCTGGCACGACCTTGTTGTAGCATTGTAGTTGGCGTAGATCATATGCACAAGATAGGGGCTTTGATACCCCATTAGGACAGGCATTTGGAACTCAATGGCTTGAAAGAAAGTTGTTGTCTGTTGGTACCAGTGTTGCACTTCTATAAAATTCAATGTGGATAAGCGGATGGAGCTTATTGGTTGCGGGGTCATTAGAGCTGGAGGCAGGGTTGGTAGACATGATGAAGAAATTGGAAAAAGAGAGAAACAAATAATCTGGAAAAAAGGGTGTCGGTGGAGATGGGAGCGGAGGGCATCAACTGAGATGGAAGGAAAAGGTGTCGACTGAGATGGAGTGGAAAATGCGTCGGCTGAGATGGAGTTGAAAAGGCATCGGCTGAGATGGAAGGAAGATGCGTCAGCTGAAATGGAGTGAAGATGCGTCGGCTGAGATGGAGTGAAATGCGTCGGCTGAGATAGAGTGAAAGGAATGGACTGTGAGAAACTGAAGATGGGAAGGAGGGTGTGTGAAAGTGGAGGTGTTGTGGATGGAAGGGTATGAAGGATGTGTGATAATCGAAGTATGGTGTGAACTATGGGCTGTAGAGGTTCCAAAAAAGAAGATGTGGGTATATGGTTGTGACTAAGCGGAAGAGGTTAAGACGGTTGTTTGGAGAGGATGAAAAGTATGGAAGATTAAAAGCTGATGCTCAATAGTGTAACGGAAGCATTTGGAATGCTTGCTAACACTACCTCTCATCATGCAAAATGTATCAAATGCTTTGTTCTCCACTGGCGATATTAGGGTTGGTAACAGTTTGTGATGGCGCTCTCAATGACAAATACACGAGGATGGCTGAAACTGGGTGGAGATGGTCTAGAAGCACTGACGGATGTACTGGATGAAAGAGCGCCAGGATCATGTAGGAGAGTTTGAAAATCGTCAGAGGATCGTCGCCAGGGAGCTCCAGAGTTCGCACTTCGCTGAGGTGCGAATGTGGTCAAAGTGATGGCATTTATGGACGCCTTTGGGTGGGCGCAGGCGAGATGGGATGTGTCTGTAGCGTCGGTCGAGATTTTAATGAAGTCACGTCGGTCGAGATCTTGTGAAGGTCCGTCGGTCGAGATCTTATGAAAGTCCGTCGGTCGAGATCTTGTGAAGGTCCGTCGGTTGAGATCTTATGAAAGTCCATCGGTCGAGATCTTATGAAGGTCTGTCGGTCGAGATCTTATGAAAGTCTGTCAGTCGAGATTTTGTGAAGGTCCGTCAGTCGAGATCTTATGAAAGTCCATCGGTCGAGATCTTCTGAAGGTCCGTCAGTCGAGATCTTATGAAGGTTCGTCGGTCGAGATCTTATGAAAGTCCGTCAATTGAGATCTTATGAAGGTCCATCGGTCGAGATTCTTATGAAGATCCATCTGTTGAGATTGAAGTGGATCCCATCGGTTGAGATTGAAGTGGATCCCGTCGGTTGAGATTGAAGTGGATCCTGTCGGTTGAGATTGAAGTGGATCCCGTCGGTTGAGATTTGTCAAAACCTCAATATGAATGAATGGATCTATTGTATGCAAGTGAAGAACTTCAGGGGGAAAATATGACTGTGGTACAGAGTAGAAGTTCTTATGAGAAAAGTGTATCCCTAGGAATGGTTGTATGCCTGAGATACCAGTAAGACATAGAGATGAGGTGGCTAAAGTATGAGAATCAGTTCCTATGGTGTAGCCTATCATTTGTTGATCTAGGACATTCATGACCCATGAGTATGTATAGGAAGGGAAAATCATAGAAAGGACATAAAACAAGGCATGCAAAACGAAAAGTACAAGTAAGAAAATTAAATTAAATTAAATTAAAAATAATAAAATAAAGATAAATGTAGAATATGTACTAGGGAAAAGATGTTAAATTGGGTCAACAAAGAATAACTCTTCATAATACCGCCGTAGACGACCACCGTTTACAACAGTGTCTAGGAGTATCCCATCAAGTGTTTGTAATTAGACTGCACCATTAGGAAAAAAAATTATTAATAATGTATGGCCCCTCACTTATGAACTTCAATTTGTCGGGGTGCTTCTTTGATGTATAAAGAAGCACCTGGTCACCTAAGTGTAGATCTTTATTGCGCAAGTGACGGTCATGCCAGGCCTTTTGGCGTTGTTTGCTAACTAGTTGTGCGTGATAAGATATTAGTCTTGTCTCGCATAACTGGGCTAACGTAAATAGTCTGGTTTTGACTTGTTGTTCTATTGAAGCCTTTTCACAGAGATCTGTTGAAAAATCGTCTGTAACTCTTAGCGAAGGTACTAAGAATTCTACGGGCATTACCACTTCTTGACCATATACTAAGTGGAAAGGTGTAATCCACCCAGTGGCTTTCTTCGGGGTGGTGCGGTAAGCCCAGATAGCTGAGAAAAGTTTTGTTTCCCAATCAGAGCGACTGGTTTCAACTATCTTGGTTAAAATTTTACAGATCGTCTTGTTAGTTGATTCAGCTTGGCCATTACACCTAGGATAGTATGGTGTACTTTTTCTGTGACCGACAAGATAATGACGTAGGAGGTTATCAACAACAACATTTAAAAAATGCATGCCGCGATCACTAACAAGCTCTGTGGGACAGCCAAAACGGGTAATAATGTTTTCGTAAAGAAAACATACAACTGCCTTCGTTGCTCGAGCCTCCACCCACTTAGTTGTGTAATCTGTGGCTATGAGGATGTATCAGGGTATGTTTTGCTGCTGGACTGATTGGTCCAACAAAGTCAATCCCCCACTTATGGAAGGCTTCGTCTTCTATAATGGGAGTCAATGGTGTGAAGTCTGCTTTGGTATTTTTCTTTGCTCGTTGATTGACATCACACGCTTTAATGATAGCACGTGTTTTTAAACAAAGATGGCCACCACAATTCCGCTCAAAGGATAATCTTCGTTGTGGCTTCAGCAGAAAAGTGGCCACCTCCAATGCCCTCATGAGCATGAGATATTATCGGTCATATCTCAGATTCATAAGCACATCGTCGAATAATGTCGTCAACGCCCCTTTTGTAAAGTTGTCCCGCAATTAACTGAAAGGGCGCTGCTTTTATTAAAAAAAAAAAATCCGTTGTACTCAGGCCCTCTTTTAGTCGACATGCTGTGAGAAACTGAGTGATCTCCTCAGCCCATAAGGGTGTAGTATCGATCTAAAAAAGGCACGCATCAGGAAGATCGTCGTTGACTGGTGCAGTTGCTCTTTCATCACTTGGTAGTCTGGAAAGGTGATCTGCCATGAAATGTAAGGTCCCTTTCCGAACGACTACACGGAAATTAAATTCCTCCAAAATCAGTAGCCATCGAGCTATTCTTCCCGTCTTACAGGACTTATTAACGATATATAGAAGTGCTTGATGGTCTGTGTAGAAAACAAAGGTCTGGCCTAATAAATAATGTCTTAGTTGTTGTACAGTGTAGACCATTGCCAATGCTTCTCTCTCGGTAGTTGTAAAGTTTACTTCAACAGGCACGAGTTGCAGGCTTAAGAAACGTATGGGAAAGTCTTTGCCATACTCGTCTGGTTGTGCAAGAAGGCCTCCAATGGCATACTTACTTGCGTCAATATGTACATGGAACTCTTTCGTGTAATCTGACGAGCATAGTATGGGAGCCGTTGTGAGGGCTGTTTTCAACTCCTCAAAGGCCTTAATTCGTTCTTCGGTCCAGGAATAATAGTTGGTATGACCGAGGAAGACATATACTTCCTTCACTGTTGCAGGTAGGGGCATGTCCACAATAGCCTTGATTTTTGATGGGTCGGTAGAAATACTGTCCTTTGATATTATATGCCTGAGTACAACCCCGTGGGTGACACATATTTGGCATTTATCAAGGTTTAGTGAGATGCCGAACCTACGACAACGAATGAAGATTTTCTCCAAGGCATCTAGGTGCGTAGCAGCGGAAGAATGTATACCTAGATCGTCGAGATAAATCTCCACGATCCGATGTAAGGATAACAACGTCATCCGGTGTAAAATCTTTGAACTTCTGTGGAAGATCAAAAGGTGGGTCCACAAAATGTTCTACGACTTTGGGAATTATCTGAGTTGATTCACTACCGGACATGAAAGCTTGGTCTGATTGTTTGATTTCTATCTCCTTAGACAAGGGCTTTATGGGCTGTTTAAGCTTCACACGCATCTGTTTTTGACGCTCGATTAATTGTGTATCAATGATTTTATTTTTTTGTAACCGAGGTTTTTGCGGTTTTTGAGTGGGCGGTGTTGTTACCTCACTTATTATATTATCATTAATTGTATCCCAGAATTCGTCTGGATACACATCCCATGTATAAACTTTGGATTTGGGCCTGTATGTGTGTTGGGTATTTTGGACGTCAGTTGGACATGAGCCAACAGTCCTGGAGTCTTGATCTCCTTAGGAATCGATTTTGGTGGATGAGGTTGGGCATCTAGATAGAGGAGTACATGTTCATCCGTCATTTCTACATCATCTATGGAAAGAAGACCTTCTTCCAAAACATGGGCGGTAGAGATATTAGGTTCTCCTAGGCACCAAGCTATAGGAATCGGGTCAATCATCATAAGTGGGATGATGGGTGTGTCAATGTTTATAGAAGATGAGATAATATCCACATCTGTTGCAGCGGTTTCGATACGACATCGATTGGAATCCGCACAGTCCACAGTGGCTAGTGCATGACCCCAATTGATTATGTCTGTGGATTGTGTATAGTGGCCTTTTGGTTCGATCGGAACACTATCTGATTCATCATATGTTGTAGATGACCAATCATCGTATACCTTGGCTGGCTTGACATGGCCTGCTGATTCAACTGTGACTCGTTTCTCGTGGTTGCCAAAGGTAATTTTACTATGCTTCCAGTCTTGGACAACACCTGCCATCTGGAGCCAGGGTGTACCAAGAAGGAGTTTATATGTATTAGCATCTTCTAGTAGGTCTAAGATGACACAATCGATAATAAACTTGACACTTGCTATCCGAACTTTTATATTTGATAAATGATTATCAAGGTTGGTAACTCGTTGATCAGCCATGCGAAGTTCATATCATGGTTGATTGAGGATATGGAAGCCCCATGACTTTGCCAATGACAAAGCCATTATATTAATGTCTGATCTGCTATCGAGGATAGCAGATACTATGGGATAATCTTCATAGGACAAAGGTAGTGTGATGTTATTTCCCTTAGCAACACCTATTTGCGCTCCTAGATATTGTTGTCCTCTTGGTGGTGGTCCTAAGAGTGCCAGCTGTGGTTGAGGGTCATGTCTAGGTTGTCTGGGCAACTCTTGTATATGGACCTGGTTGTTTCGTGGTTTATAAGTCATGTGGTGGTGTTGTGAAACAAATGGTTGCCTAGGAGGTTGATAATGTCCTCATGACTGGTTGTGAGGCTGGTTCCTCGGGTTATAATAGCAATAAAGAGAGGTATGGCCCATAAAGTCATAGATTTCACATTTGATCAAGGAAGTATCTAGGACCGGTTGGTATGAAGTGCACTCATTGCCAGTGTGTGCACCTCGACAGTGAGGGCACCACATGTTCTCTCGTCTATGGTGGATTTGGCCAGTGGGTAACTGACCCGGCATTGAACTCTGGATAGACTTAAGAGTGTTCTGAAACTCTTTTGTGAGTTTTTCCATCTATTGTTGGTGTTGCTGGTTAAGCAACTCCATATGTGTCTTCCATAACTGTTCTCGAGTGTCATCGTTTGGGTGAGCTTCTTGGACAGCACGATGTGCTCTCCATTCTCGTGGTTCATCAACATCTGAGCCCTCGTCTTCTTTCTGAATGGCATCAGACATGGCTTGTTTCAATGATGTATATTCATCATTGGAATGAAGTTCACGTCTTATCAATCGTGGGAGTCCAACGAGGAACCAAATGATGAGCATGGATTTGGTGGGTTGCTCTTGTACCTAACTTTTTAATCGTTTAAATCATTCAATGTAGTCATGTACTTTTTTGTCTTTTGTCATTTTGATATTACTTAGTTTGACAAAAGGACTTTCTATCAAGCGAAATGGCTTGAAGCATTTAATAAAGGCCTCCTTCAAGAGTGACCAGTCACGTTTATCTTCACGATCAAGGTTAAAAAACCATTTTCGTGCTCGATCGATCATGGTCATCGAGAACAGTTGAATCATGGCGTCTGGTGATGTTTCGTCATAGACATCACATGCATTCTCAAAGACTTGAAGAAATCTTTGAGGATCAGTGTTGTCATCGTACTTAGGTAAGTCGAGCTTTGGGGTCCTTTTTTCAGTACGTGGAACATTATTTGCGAAAGCTCCGTTTAAGTGAGCTCTTGCATGTGAGGATTCGGCAGCATGAAATTGTGGTCGTTCGTATGGAGCTTCATAACGCATAGGTTCCCATCTATCGAATGGGTTCGTGGATGTCTCTTGGACTTGAGATTTCCTCCAAGAATATCTGTTAAATCGAGCATGTTCGGTGGATGGGGAAACCATCTCTGGTGGATAGTCCTCCGTAGAATTCGGATCCTAAGGGCGATCCATGATAGCATGTAGAGTGTCGTAGGACTGTGTAAATATGCACTTGGACTCTGGTTACGATGGATACGGGTGTTGGAATGCGGTTGCTACGGATCCACGGTTGATGCGAGTGTAATGCGACTAGTGGCAATGGATAAGGCTAAGGTGGTGGAACGATAAAATGCGGTGGTAGCGGTGCAATACGAGTTGTGGCGATCTATTGCAAATTTTTTTTTTTTTTGGCAGTCGGTTGCGGTCTCAATGGCTTGTGGCTGTAGCAACGGCTGGGTGCGGCGTCAACGTTGCTGTGCAAAATGTGGGAAAGGGTGGTCGATTGGTGGTTGGAGGTGAGGAAGGGGTCGTAGGCCATATGATTGCGGTCTGCTACGGTTAGGGGCGACCGAGGGTAGACGTAGGGTCGTGGGATTGTGGCTTATTGCGGTTTGTGGCGGCCGAATATAGTCGTAGGATTGCGGTTTGCTGCGGTCAGTGTCGGTCTCCACGGGTCAAGAACAGAGATGAGTTCGTGGGCTATACGTTTGTTTGCTACGGTTGGATACAGTTGCCACTATGCAAAATGGTCAGACAGATCAATGTGGTTGTTACGAGTGGTCGTAGTGACTGTAATGCTGGTGAATATGGACTAGATGGTCAAAGGATCGGTTGAGATCTGAGATTAGCCATCGGTTGAGAACTGAGGTGGAAACGTCGGTTGAGGTCTGTTGCGAAGCTATCGGTCGAGATCTGTGGCGAGGGCGTCGGTCGAGATCTGTGGCGAGGGCGTCGGTCGAGATCTGATGCGAGGTCGTCGGTCGAGATCTGACGGGAGGTCGTCGGATGAGATCTGACGCGAGGTTGTCGGTTGAGATTTAATACTGACCGTCGGTTGAGATTTGAGTGAATAGGCGTCGGTCGAGATTTGATTGAGGGCCGTTGGTTGAGATCTGACACGAAGCGTCGGTCGAGACCTAAGTGAAGGCTATTGGTTGAGATTTAAGAGGATGACGTCGGTTGAAATCTGATGCAGTGTGTCGGTTGAGATCTAACTAAAGGCCATCGGTTGATATTAGACTGTAGCGCATTGGTCGAGATTTGAAAGATGGCTCTGGTGCCAGTCGAGATTGAATAGTGGCTCAACTTGGAAATGAGCGTGAGGCGTCAGTTGAGAAGTGCGGTTCGCGGTAGACAGGATGAAAATGGTGTGCTATGTGATGAAGGCATGGAAGTTCGGAGAGCGATGGGTGTGTGGCACAGATCGGAATGGTTTGGGCGGTTTAATGTATGTGGAGCTGTGCAACGACGTCAAATGTTCACGGATTCCTTGAATCTGTGAACACGGTTTTCTGCTTTTTCTTATACTTCTATAGTTACGGTTCTTTATGGTACTTCTTCTTATTAGAACAGTTACAAACAGAAGCGTTACTCAGTTTTCAGCATGTATTTCCCAGCCTGTCAGTGGGAGACATGGTTTCGATACTCAACTACATGCATAACCAGCCATATAACCATCTACAGCTCAAGAGGATCAGCATTTTAGAACAGGGAGCAATCTTATTATCTACTGAATCAAAAAAAATCAAGAGAAGATTAACTACTGGAACAAGAAACAAGATTCAAGAAACAAGAAACAAGATTTCTAGCAGTATTTTTACAGTCTAAGAATCAAGAAACACTCATTTCTTGATGCTTAGATTGCTCAAGAACAATCATGAACTAGGCTGTAAGGGAGTATGCAAGAATTATACCACAAACCAGTCTATCTAGTTTACTTGAATGCTGATTACTACCTCATTCCACAAACAAGAATTGAATCCTAATCCACAACTAAGCAAGAAACAAGAAACAAGAACCTAGTTAATCCACAATGCAAAGGAATCAAGCATGCTCATAGAAATCTCACTCAAGAACATTGCCATGAACAAGGAGCTTAGCTATCATTAAGAACTAGTGGATGATCCTCTTTATTAGCTCAAGAGAACTTGACAATACATCAAAAAGCTCCCTCATAAGAGAGGGGGGGCCCTTAAATAAGCAAGAAGGTTGTCCACGTGGAGCCCAAGTGGCAATTCCACCAAATTAGAAATTACATGTGGAATTTGCCCTTCCACTAAAGGTCACCTTCAAAAGGTGTCTCACTCTTACTAGTTTAAGGGGGTCTACATCTAATTACAATGCCTAGGAAATATTATCAGCTCCTACATGGTCATTTCTTCTTTGGGATACACTATGTAGGCTCACATAGATAACTCACTATCTTCCTAGCTAGTAATTCCTCGGCTCTCATGCCCGACTCTCAGCTTCTTCTGCTCTCTTCCTTCTGAGACCTCCTCGGTCATGGGTGAGAGATAACTTGTGTCTTCAGCTTGGCTCGACACTTGGAGATTCTCTAGAATCTGCTAACAAGTCTCGTGACCTTCCATAAGTCTATGCAGGCTCTTGGAGATTCTTTAACTCCCCTAGGCTTCTCTCTCTCTCATTGGATGTGCATGGAACTCCATAGTGCATTGGAGGGGTCCATGGGCCATCTATATGAGGGTAGTAGGGCGCCCATTGGGAGGGGGGAGATCTCTCTTGTTTGCTTTGCTTATGCTCTAGTGTTGCTACTAGTGTGTAGAGTGCTTTCTTGTGGTAGTATGCTTGAGGTTTGGATCTTGCTTATGGTATGGGACATAAGTAGGCTTTGGATCTTGAGTATGCTATGAGGTGTTGTGGTATGCTTGTGATTTGTTTATGGTTAGCAAGGGGGTGCTAGATCACAATGCACAAAGACAATATGAAATGAGTCCTTGTCGAAAGAAAGTGAAACCGATATTACGTCATCCACTACAATGTCCAACCAAGAGCAACCTCCACAGGGAATTGATAGTTTTTCTTCCCTTTTGCAACCTCAAAGCTATTTGTATTTCCACATGCTGATAAGATTTCCAATGTGCCAATACACAATAAATCTAGGATTCGGAAATCCAGATAGAGATTCGGTTCTGAATCTCTTGCTCAGAGAGGTCATTAGGACATAGTACCTCAACCATACATGCATCTCAAGCTATATCTTACCACATCTGCTATCAAAGATGGTAGATTTTAGTATCTGCCTTGTTTTAATAAGGGCATGTGAGAGTAAATCTCCTTACTTTACAAGATCAATAAAACATGAAAAACCACTGATTTTGTAGATTGCACTCCTTAACTCCTATGTCAAGAACCCTCTCAACACCAAGGGAATTGATTTTAGTAATTTCTTCTAAATGCATATCTTTTTCTAGATTTGTTTTTAGTTCATCAAGGATAGCCATTGAATAGGAGACATCATGTAGTGTATCTCAAGAATAACTTTTCATTCATCTATCAATCTTCCAATCACCTTATACAAAGTTTCAAATTTTTGCGCATCCACCAAATTTGCACAATACATATCACGTCTGAGTTGATTCCTGTATCTCATTGCCATATTCATCTTCGAGTCAACTATAGCAAGATCGGAACAAATTTAGTTAGAATTTGTTCAATCTTTAGTCCAATCGCATGTTCAACGTGTTTCAACTACGTGTTTCACACACCAATCCAATCTTGAGAATGAACAGTTACTAGTAACAGCATCCCCACCAACGGATTTTTTTTTGGGGGGGGAGAGAGTGGATCTGCTTGGATCCACTGGAGCAGTTACGCTGCCAACAACAACATCAGCAAGATCGACAGCCAAGGTCACAAGTCAAATATGAAAAAGACAAGACTAAGAAGATACATGGGTATTCCAAAGAGACTCAATCAGAAGAAGTACCCCAGTCACGATGAGGATCCTTCTGAAAGGGAAACACAAGCATTGGAAAACACCTCCACCCTTCCTCTCATCTGTTTGTTTATTATCAGTTCAATGTTCTTTTGAGAAATTCTCAATTTTTGATAGTCTTACCAAAGCAGCTGATAGATCATTGCAAATGACTTTCGGAGACTAATTGCCACCTACAATGGATGATCAGCCAAAAGAAGATCTAAGAAGCAGGCGAAGCAGTTAGAAGACATAAGAAATTAAGCAAAAAGCTGAAAAGGAAAGGGCAAAACTTAAGCAACAGATAAGTCAGATCAATCTTGATCAAAAGAAACTCTCTGGAGCAATGATAGCTGAATCCCCTCCTATGAAGCCCAAAGAGATCCAAAAGTAACGAGCTGCAGAAAATGAAAGATGAAGACAACCGTGAACCTACAAATAAAGTGAGCACCTCACCCAGCAAGTGGTGGTCAAAGCTCGGCATTGCAAGGGTCCAAGGCTGCAACTGTAGAACTATCAGTTCCTTCACCCTTCCACCAAGCCTTCATCATGTTTCCTTACCATTACCAAATTGTCCACCCAAATCTATTCCTACCACCAGTTTTTTATGATGAGTCCATCCCCTTGAGACTGATAATTGAAGTTTGTGCAACCTGCAGATCGAAGATTTTCCTTGAGACTAGAACTTCAATTGAAAAAAGAATTGCGGAAGCGCCTAGAAGCAAATGGAGGATATAGACCTCCCAGAAGTTAGAATATGCCTAGAAGCTAGAAGTGAAATCGTCAATGGCAGATACAAGTGACAAAACAAAGAGACACATGGAAATCACTCGAACATGCAAGTTGTAAAGCTGCTAAGGGCTCCCCCAAAAAAAAAAATTGAGAATGTCAACCATTTGCGACAATAAGACATTCTAGTTACATTGCGATGGATTGCAAAAAATGGTTTTTGATAAAGACTGGCAACAATAAGCACTTGGTTTACGCAAGCGACCGAGGATTTCCGCTTTTCCAAGTGACAAAGATGCCAATGTGGAAACGGGGTGACATCGTCCGATATGAGTTGCAGTGGGTCCTGCAACACATTAGGGATGGGATGATGTTGGCTGATTCTGACGAATCCCCGAGATACTCGGACAGAGCAACTCGAGACCACCTCTCACTTTAGACCAAGGAGGTCTCTAAGAAGACGAGATGAATGAAGATCGAGAGCCAAGTATGATAGCCGAGAAATGCTAGTTAGGAATGACAAGCAAGAACTGTGTAAGCCTCGTGGTGAATCCCGGAAGATGGAATGACCATGTAGGAACTAGTATTTCTAGGCAAAGTAATAAATACAAGTAGACCCCTCTTAAAGAAAGTAGAGTGAGCCACCTTTTGATGGTGACCTCTAGTGGAGAGCATTATTCCACTTGTAATTTGTGAAATGTGGAAATTCCACTAGGATGTCACCTAAGGGGCTCTCTTGCTTATTTAAGAGACTCTCTCTTTGTGAAGAGGAGCTTTTTGTGTATTGTATCAACTCCATGCTGAAATGAGAAGAGCCTTCATGAGTTTGGTGCATCCATTGAGCTCCTTGATCATGCTTGTTTCTTGAGTGATGCATTCATGATCTTGCCCTTCTCTCCTTTGTGTGTGGTTGTGGATTGTAGAGTGGATTAGATTTGGAGTGGATTAGTCTTCTTTTTTTGTTTGTGGATTAATGTAGGAGGCATCATTCAGGTAAACTAAATAGGCTAGAAATGTGGTGTAAATCTTGCATATCCTCCAACATTCTAGTCTTGATGTTCTTGGGAAGTCCAAGAATCAAAAGACTGGTTGGTTTCTTGATTCTTGGACCTCTAAAATGCTATAGGTTAGTTCTTTTTCTTGTTTTGTCAATCAATGCAAGTGTATCTCAATGTTAGAATATTGTAGGATTTGATTCAGTTTATTTTCAGAGTAGGTAGCTGTAGAATCTATTGAATGTTCATTTGGGCTGCATGTTGATCTGTAAATGAAAGTTCATGGCTTGCATCTCTGTTTGAATGTAAGTGTTTTCAAGAGAGAACGACCCTGAGTTGTCCTTTGACAGGCAGGACAAAAATACTACAACGTTGATCTGTTCCCTTCTGCCTGATTTTGGGCTTTGAGCAAGAACGAATAACCTAAGCAAGAGCCCACTACCTCTACTGACAGGCAGAAGAAGAAGTAAGCAAAAAAACCAAAACCAACAGATCCTCTGGAGCAGGGGATCTGTAAACAGAAAGTTGTAGAGAATGTTGCTGCAATAGTTAGAGAATTGAGAATGAATAATCATATGAATATAGATTTGTGGGTGGATGGATCAATTTATCCTAATGATCCAGCTACCAATTTGTGTCCAGATTTTAAGTCCATAACTCATCTTCTCAGACTTGTATGTGAAGGAAATAGCGGATTACTTGGATATTGTCAAAGGTTGCGTGATGTTGGATTGCATAGCATATCTTGTCTTAATCAACAATTACAGTTTGTTAATCAGCAATTGCAAAGTGAAAATCAACAATTGCTTCATTATGTACAACACACTAATGTTGAAAACAATGCACTCAAGAATGCTATGTCAGAGTTGAATGCTACTGTCACTACTCTTCGGGGATCAAATCAAGAAATGTTAGAATCCATGGAAAAGTTGTGATCTGAGAGTTTAAAATCTGCTATTGATATAAAAATTATCAATAAGGCAATGATGAAGAGGGAAAGAAAGAGAGTACCGATGAAGAATATTGATGAATAGCGGCAATCAAAAGAAAAAAAATTTGAGCATTCAAGTATGTTGTCATATAAACTGTTTATTTGATTTGTATATGTCATTTAAATTTGATTTGCACTTGATAACATGGATTATTTATTTATTAAACATAAATTGAGTTTCATATGTTTGTTGCAGATCATGTTTGGTGGCAAAGAACTATTTAACAGATCGTTCATGTATTGGATCATCTTTAAGTCATGTTTTACAAGAAAGTCATCAAAGGAAATGATAAAAAATGCTCGGTTTGAAAAAAATGAAAAATGAAATTGTAGAGACTGTTTTGATCAAGGTTCAATCATACTTGGATGCGAATGTGATACAAGGTCCATGTGATGTATCTGGAATTAGCAGAAATGCTTATTCTATTGTTTTTAGAATAGTTAAAGAAGCTTTTTCCCAAGTGATGGTAAAGAAAATTTATCTTCCGCGTCCATATCGGATAAGATTAGCTAGAAATTTTTATAATGACGGAATGTTCAAAGTAGTTGGCCAACCACTTCATATAACTGAATTATACAAATCAGAATATGGTGAGCTCAATTACAACGATTGCAATAATATTTTCCTTGATATTGAAAATGTTCTAAAATACATTATTCGATTTTATGAACTAGACGAACATCAAGTAAATGGAAAGATCATTATTGTAATAAAATTGGATGAATCTGAAATCATGAAGGGTCAAAAATTGGAACGAGTGAGTGTCACTTTGATAAACAAAATTTAAGATACAAATGATCCAACGTTTAGTGTTCAATCGAAAAATCACATATGGTGGTTGGCGGCATTCCAGGTATAAATTTCTATTTTCATTTAGAATATCTTTATTAACAATTCATACTTTGCCAGTTTTTATTGACACGTCATGCATTACTTGTTTCTCTACAGGTCTTGAAAGAAGACCATAAAATACTTTCATGGATATTTTCAAGAACAAATTATGGCGAGATTATAAGGAGACATTTGGAGGGTGAGAAATTTATAGTCGAAAACCATGGAAGTTTTCAAATTCAATGGCACCTTTCATGGAATTTGAAAACATTAAGATGTATGTATAATGTCTCTCATGGGGAAACATCAAAGCATCCATGTCTTTATTGCATGAAGGATTGCTACAATATGAATTTGGGACGATCAACAAACATTGGCCCAACACGAGAAGCTGAAGATCCAAATATGAAAGTGTTCTGCCAATTTCATTAAAATATGTTCACATATGCACATTGCATGTTGAGGTTCGTATTATTAAAAAACTTATTTACCTGCATATTCTACTAGCATGGAATCATAAACCGGAGTTTGTGGCTAAAACAACAATTAGGAGGTTGGAAATAGTTCTGTCAAATGCAGGACTACATAAAGGAAATGTCACGATTGAAAAAAGTGACTGACTCTCCGGGAAAAAAGTAAATGTTCTTAATAAGCCATCAATTGGTGCTAAAGCAAGAAGATTCTTATCCAATCACACATGCAAAGAATCAAGTGTCAGATACAAAATTTGGAGAGAATTTGTTCAAGCCACACGAACATTGGAAGGAAGTAATCGAGTGGAAAAGGGACAAGTGTGGACCAACTTAGACAAACTCATAGGTGTTATTAGGAAAGAAAACCTATCATCAGAAGATATAAGGACTTTGCAAAATCATTGCACCACATTTGTAAAATTTGTACATGATTGTTGGGGAAAAGACAACGTTACTCATTACATGGTGTTAATCTATATCATTATCTAGTACTTTTCTCATTCAGACTTATATTTTTTTCTACTGATGTAACTAATCAAAACTATTGTTTGCAGCACATCCTTCTTCATCATGCAACTTATTTTGCAAAGGAATATGAGAGCTTAAGTATCTGGTCATCACAAGGCATGGAAAAATCTCATTGGCAAGCAAGGGGAGTATTTCATAGAGCAACAAACCATGGAGGACACAATTCAAGAAATAAATATTTAGTTCAACTTTTTCAGTGGTTTTATAGAAGAGCACAATTGAGATATCAAACTAGAAACTCGCCAAGTATTACGATATTTCGAAAGGCATTCAAATTCATTACAAAAGAGAAATCCTTGTAATATATCAAAAATCTCTTACAGAAAATTACTTAATGATTATCATCATCCTCTTCAAGATTCAGACGGATGGTATTGTCATGAAGGAATAATCTCCTTTTATATGGATCCAAAAATTCTAGATTTTTTCTCTTGCTCATATCAATGTAACCCAAATAAAGGGCCATTGTAGATGATCTTTTTGGAGTCTCATTGGGAGTATAACCCAATATCTTAATAGCCAAATCTCTTTTTACAAAAATTATCTTATATGTTCCTCTTGCGTACTTATGGCCTCCCAAACAAACTGAGAATGATTTGATGGCCATAATGACAGTGGATGCATATGGATTAAAAGATGAATGATATATACAAATCTCACTATTTAGAAAGTGTTTCAAATAATGAGATAGAGACACATCTTTTCTCCCGGCTGATACACCACAGACGCCTCCATGTCTCATACCAAATGCATCTATTTCAATAGCATAAATTTAGAATTATACATAACTCTGCAAACTCAATAAGAAAACTGAACAATATCAATAACAATATAACATCTACGTACCAGATCATAATCATCATAATCAACGACGTTTGCTCTGCTAATGTCATGTCCTTTAATGGCCTCTACATCTCCGGAGGGGATATATCTAGGCCTTGGGGGATATTTTTTTTGGAATTCCAAAAATTCCTCCTCTGTAGGCAAAGTTTTTTCATAGACTTTAGATTTTTCAATCATGGCCTCCAAGGCCTCATTGCCAGATTTCCAATTGCCATCTTCATCATAATCTATCTCACTTTTAAAGTCATCATATGAGTAATCAACAATGTCAAAAAATTCAGATAAATTTTGAGCAAAAATTGTCCTCTCTCAAATTCAAAACATCTTCTATATCATTAAATGAAATATAACTTTCATTATTTATAAAATATAAGAGAACATCGAGTAAAGTTAATTGATTAACATGAGTTTCAAATGGAAGAGAATCAGAGAGGATTATAGAATGAGGGAGAGTTTTTTGACAATTTGAAGCCATAGATGCTTCAGCTTCAACCCCTATATCAGTATCTGTATCATCTACATCAACTGGAGTAGGTGCAGATGCTTCGATCAATGGAACAGTTGAAGATTCAACATAATCATCATCTGGAATTTCAACAGATATGTAATAAGGCGACATATTCTTTTGTGGATATCACAATATATATTTCTTTTAAAATGGTCATGCAAGTTAGAGAACTTTCTATTGTGTTTATGCTTGGAGGATGGTTCGGAATGCACAAGGTCCTGAAAATGAATGAAACAAAAACTATCTATATCCAAAACAGGTGTACTAATAATTTGAGAAAAATAATCAAAATAAGAAATCAAATTATAATGATTCTCATAGACTAGCTTATCGATATCAAAGGGAGCAAAAAAAAAACTAGCAAAATACTCTAATTTCTCAGATGGAATGTCATTGGCATTTAAAAAATCAAGAAGTTTGTTATCTGAGGAATTGGAGGAACTAGCCATATTGAACCTAGCATCGGTTCAACGTGACAAAATGATATCGGTAGAGGACAGAACAAGAGTGCGCGCGTTGATCCGATATCGCTAGGACGAGTTGAAATTTTTTGCGAGAACATGTTAGAAGTGGGTGATATCGATTCAGCGCGTCTGAATGAATCCGACCATGCAATATTTGGGAACTCGCTTATTGATTCGATATCATGAGATAGAAAGAAAACAAAAAGACTTGTGAGTTCAAAATAGAAGATCACGGAATCGAGATATGACAAGTGGTGCCCATATATATAGCCAATTCCTGTTGATCACAGCCATACGTTTTTCAAGTAACGAATTGAGAAAGACAACCTATATTTATCCACCAATCAGAGTGAGACAAATTTGTACCTATGCCGGAATACATTAACTAGTCTATAACTAGATTCAACGAATCATCATTAGGTCTGACCCTAGAATCAGTTTTTGCGCCAAAATACATTAAATATTCAATCAGTGGCCTCCTCGAATAATTATTAAATGAATAAGAAACAAATGATAAATGGATATAATTGAAAAACGTGTACGAGGAGAATTATTACAATCTCTTGTTCTATTTAAGCAGAGTAAAGACGAGATTTTTTCTTTTGAGATAATGTTCATTCAGAACATTTTCATTAGTCGTTCATAAGGCGCTCCAATATAATTATTCTGCGTATGAGATATTGGATCAGTGTGCCCGATAGAAGATTCTTATTCTCCATTTGGACTGCGCGTGTCTAAGCGCTATTGCAGGAACAAATTTTTTTTTGAAATTTTAAAAACTATTGGACCCCATTATGCATGTTCAAAGCTTGATTGAATAAACTCTTCATATTGTCCAAAATTACACAGAATTTAACGAGTCAAACTTTGATCATTCATATTCCATCCAATATCAATTCAGCGCGCGTGAATAGCACCTCTGGTTTTCAAATGATGTATATGCGCATCGATTAGCTATTGGGTGAAATATTGGATATCGGATCAGCGCGCCTTTAGTAAAGACAATGATTTTTCACTTGGACTGCGTGCGTCAAATCGCTATGGTAGGAAACAAAGTTTTTCGACAATTTTTGAAATTATTGGAGTGTATTTTGCATGATCAAAGCTTGATTCGGTAGACTCTTCATTTTGTCCAAAGCTAAGGAGAATATATCGAATCAATCTTTGATCATTCATATTATTTTCCAATATCGGATCAGTGCACGAGAATAGAATCTCTGATTTTCACATGCTATATATGCACGTCGATTTGCTATTGGGTGAAATAATGGTGGCTAGAATTTTACAAAATTATAATGATTGGATATAAAAAAAGTCAGACATTTATAGCTTAGCATTGTCAATTTCAGCAATAAATTTTAGATGTGACCATACTTTTGTAGCTTTAAATGTAGATGTGACCATACTTTAGACAAAATTAATTCTGTTTTATTCGATATCAGCTAATCATTTTGATGATAGACGGATATTTAGTTTGATTTGATTGACAAGCCTCAGAGAAATCATCATTGTAATCCGAACCTCAAACATCCAACCCACGACGTTTTCAATCATTTCAAATTTTTTCTATATATACTGATAGACGACGCTGAATTGTTTTTGCTTAAAGTTCTTATAGTTCTCTACATCCATGCGATAGCAATACATTGCGCTAGAGACAAACTTCTTACGAACCTCAATTACTCTCGTGCGCCCATCCGCTACCAGCTATCGGTATTGTAGAGCTCAGGTATCGGTTCGACGCGCTCTACCCTACTTCTCATCTTGGGTTTACCTTCTTCGCGCGCTGATCCGATATTGGTTAGTAATGGCGCGGACAAAGCAAACTGCACGAGGCCACCCTGGTGGAATACCAATCTCAGGAGCGAGGTAGGGAAGTCCACAACCACCACCTCATCCACCACCACCACCTCCTACGCCAAGGGGCAGAAGAAGAGACCCAGCCTGGCTCAAGGATATTCAGAAGCTACAGAAGACAAATAATCTTTTGATTTCGAAAGCTCACATATAGAGATCCATCAGGCAGGTTACAAGAAGTCTATCTGCAGATGTGAGATGGACGGTAACGACAATTTAGGTGCTGCACACAACATATGAGGATTTTCAGGTGAAATTTTTTTCTAATACTGTTGTTGCAACTGTCCATGCCAAGAGGGTGACCATCATGACCAAGGATTTCAATATTGTGTTCAAGCTTCGGGACACATATGACAAATTTGCAGAATACTTTAGACCTGCTCCCTCCTCTCCTCCAAAACAAGATTCAGGGAGGACAAAAAAAAAGCAATCTCAACCATCTCGGCTTGTTATTCGTATACAGAACGAGAGTGTTTCAAAGAAGAGGAGGTCTTTTGACCCTCCAAATAAAGCAAGGGATTTTTTCAAGCCATCTCCTTTGGATGAGATTCTTTTTTCTAGGCATTCTCTTCCCAATTCTCCTCCTAAGTCTCTTTCTTCTCCTCCCAGAACTCCAACTTTAACTTCTCCTCCTAAATCTTCCTCTCCTAATAAATCTCCTCCTCTTGCCCCTATAAATATTAGTTCCCCTCCACCTGTTCTAGGAAATGATTTAGATGATTTTGTTAATGTAAAGGTAGAATCAATTTTGAAAGGCAATTCTTTTTCTAGTTTATTTGTATTACTTCCGTCACCCCCTACACTTGCCTTTGTAAATACTCCTCAATATATACAATATGACCAATTGTTAAACACGTATCTTAAAGGTCTAGGTCGAAGACCAATGCTGGTCTCCCCCTTTCTAGTTTAGATACAGGTGAATTAGAAAGTAGTGATAAATTGCTAGGTGACAATGTAGGAGGTGGGGCCATTCAGTATTAGATGGAGTTTTTCCAGACCCCATTGTTTATAGATGTAGTATTGTTTTCTCTTCAATTCATGACTGCATTTGATTTCCCTGATTTCAAAAGTCTGCACGATGATATGCTCCAATACGTCAGACTGGGGACTCCAATTCTCATGCTGCCATACATAACAAAGTAAGTGTCTTTTTTTCAGATTTTATTATGTTAAATTTTTCATATGAATTTTGATTTCACATTGATTCTCATTAACTTATTGTTTTCTTATTGTAGTGATCATTGGAGCTTATATGTGTTGTCTTTATTCCTGAATGATGAGGGTAAATAATCCAGTTTGTTTAAAGATGAACTCTATTACACACACACACAAAATTGCCAGGAGCCATATATAGAAAATACCGGTACCAAATGCAAAAGCATATACAAAGTTAAAAATTGTTGATGTAGAGTAAAAATTTATCAATATCGGTTCGACGCGCCCTTATAGTTATTGTTTGATTTCTTTTCATAACTTGCGCACTGATCCGATATTCAAAAAATGCTTTTTTGATAGCGGTTCAACGCGCCTTTGTTTCTGTTGTAGATTTAGTTATAACATCTTGCGCGTTGATCCGATATCTCATAATGTTAAAATTTGGATTCTGCAGTCCTCGCAACAGGTTGATTCTGTCAGTTGTGGTTGGTATATCGTATGCAATGCCAAATACTTTTTTAATTGGCTTGCACTACAAGATGGACTCCAAATCTGGAAGAGAGAATCTTCGATTAATGTCTTTTTGTTTTTTTCTGATTCAAATTAATATTAACTGATCTTTGATTAATTACATTTAACTGTGTTTATTTTTTTTTTTCAGTTTAAATGTCCGAAGGTCTCCCCAATGGAGATAATGCACTTCAGGCAGGAGACCATAAAGCTGGTGATCGAAAATTCATATCCAGTTGTAGTGGCCGAGTGTTCTCCAAAAGAGTTAGAGAGCAAGGACATTCACAAATCCATTCCATAAGAGAGCCAATTTGCTTGTATTGAAATGAAGATGAAAACATGTACAATAATTTGAAATTGCTACTTATATCGGAAATTGAGGAGATGGGTGCCCCAATTCCTATTGGCCAATTTCTATCTCCCTAACTATTCAAGTTTAAAAAAGAGTGGAAACCCATTCAATAATTGGAGAGAACCAATTTAAAATTGAAATTTGGTGGGTACCCCTATTTTATTCACTAACTTGACATTTAGGCCCTACGACATTAAAAGTTCCGCAAAAAGGCCTAAAGTCCTTTTATTGACTTTCTAATTATCAAAACTCTATGTGATCATCGGGTTGGACTTACACACGCAGGGTGCCAAATCCCTCTCACTTATTAACTAGAGTTAGGGTTGCTTTGGGATCCACAAACCCAATCAATATTGTGCGGTAGAAAGCACTTATTTGCACTGGCCAGCCACTTTGACATAGTCCATGCGGTAAAGTGAGATTCCCATGAGCCACCCAGCATCGCGGCACAATAGTACAACCATGCTATTGGCAGCTGATCTTGGACATTGTCGGATGCCATCAATTTATTAGGATAAAAAACCAAGGTAGGAAGACAATCATCCCATACGCCAACATTGTCAAGTCTTTTGCAAACAATGTAGATTGCTTAATTGTTGAATTCGGTGAGAACATGTACTCCTGTTGGTAAGCATGTAAGGCACGGTGAAAATCAATTGAAATTGCCCAATTGTAATGCTGGTAGATTATGGGCCAATTTGGGATATGGATATTGATTTTTTCCAATGGCACACCCAAATCTTTTCATTTATTACGACATGGCATCTATACATAATACGAATCCCGTAGTTGGTGAGGGCTGGCAACATAACTCCTTATAGAATCAGGAGTTTTCTCAAAAACTATTGTTCTCCAAGCCGACTGCTCCCCCAAAGCCGATAGTTTATCAATTTCTTTGTTGGCCTTTCTCTCTGAGGTCTTGAACTTCAGCACCCAACCACCCCTCGAGGACTCATGCAGATGTTGCTGCAAGAAACTCTGGATTTGTTCCTCGATAGTGGTCGGCTTTTGAAATAATGGTCTAGTCCTTGATGTAAATGGACCTGTTTGCTTGGCCTGTGCCACTGGTATTACTTCTTCAATCTTAGCATCACCTCCTTGATTCATTCCAGCATTTTATTGATTTTTAGTTTGGTGCCCAAGTGAGAATTGCGGCACTATTGTAATCATAATCTGAGGATTCGACTCTAAGATTTGAGCGGTTGCCTTCTCGTAATTCTTGATGATTGCTTTAGCCTTGGCCAACTCGGTCGATGATGTATGTTTTAACTTGTCAAATCTTTCTTAAAATCCTACCAATAAAATTCGATAGGTTTCAACCTTCCTGAACATCTATCAGATCTCGTCCGGTGAGACTGGATGATCAGGTACTTGCGTCGGGAGATAAGTATCACATTCAAGGGTGGTCGCATCCAATTCACCTTGAAGGCACTCTCATTCAAGCGCAGCCATATCCAATTACCCCTGGAGCAGCAACAGTTGTTGTTTGACATCCTGGATGGCTTGATCCACTTGATCCTACACGGTAGTCAATGTGTTCTGAAGAGTCACCACATAGCCTTCTAGAGAGTTGGTTGTTTGTTGGGCTTTCTCATCTCGGCTTCGGACTTTGACTCATGTTGTTTGGCATCCTTGAGCTCCTGATTCAAATATATTTCTTTCTGGCTGATCAAGGTATTCTCTAGCCAATTTTGAGATGCGCTTGTCCATGGTCTTCTTCTCATCGAGCATGGTCTGGATCACTCGCACAAAGTTAGTAACTAAACTCATAGTGTCACCAGAATCCACAGTTGGTGCGGTTGTAGCAGTAGGAGGAGGTAATCCTGATCTAGAAACTTGACTTGGTTTGCCTTGAGATTTTGGTTGTGTATCTTCTTCCTCGAATACATCCTCTTCTTCATAACCCTCCGGTGTGGTAGCATCAAATTGCTTTGGTGACTGAACGACATGGACGACCCTGATAGTATCTAATACTACTTCTGCTTGATCTTGCTGATCTGTCTGAAATGATGAATAAAAAATTGTAGAACTATCATGGAATTGTTCGAATCATGTTTCAAGGGATTTGGGATGAAAGGGCCCTGGGCTCTTAGGCATCTCAAAAATTTCATCTGCCCCTAAGGAATTGGAATCATCAAACATGTCCATGAAGGTGTGTGGTTTTGGTGAAATTGCTCGTGTTTGTGGAGGTGAGACGACTTGGGTAGCTATGATTGGAATGATATCTCCAATGGTCACAGACTGACCCTATGAGAAAGCTGAGACGAGAAAAGCATCAATGGATGGGGGGATAGGCAGTTCAGTGCGAGTTGTAGCAGGGGGTGGAAGCAGTACGGTGACGTGACGCGGGAGGCGAGTCAGGAATAACGATTTTGCTACATATACGACAACGACTATGAGAACTAGAAGCTTGTTGGGAGGATTCGGCTGGTGTGTCTTCATAGACAGACAACACAACGTCAGCACAAAACTCATGAATTTTGTTTTCTAAGTACGAAACAACAAGGGAGGAGAGAAGAGGCCCAGCAACAAACTGTTGTTTGGAATTGCTCTTGATAGCTCTCTTCAATTATCCGAATACCATTTTGAACCCGTCATAAGGCTCAAATGGTCTGGATCCTGGCTTGTAGTTGGAATCTGTACATGATCTGGGATGAAATGCGCTCTTTCCTGAGGTTGCCAACCATCGGAAAGTTGTTCAGAAACTGAGCGGCAGCCTGAATGATAGGCTCTCAAATAGATTCAATCGAATAGCCGTCATGGGTTCAGTATAACTCATTGGTAGTATTAATAAAGGGCTTGATGATACTCTTGGCATGCTTATGATTTGGTGAGGGCTGTTTGCCAGAAGTGATTCTTATGGCTGCAAGGGTGGCCTCAGTCACACGCACCTTGTGGGTAGCAGTCTGGTAGGTGATATAAAACTTGGGCTTGGCCTTGGTCCATGTGCTTAAAGCCATGGTAATAAAGTGCATGTTGATTTTAGTTGAAAAGACGCGCTCGTAGATCCCCATTGCAGTGAGCAAAGGCTCAACAAGGTTCATCCATTGAGCCACCATGCTTGTGCTAGGAAGTATCATGATGTCCGTTTGGGCCGAAACGTCATGATGAATGACATACTGAGAAGATTGCCAAGTATCAGTAGAAGACATGATGAATAGGCAAGTACTGAGAGTAGAACAGTTATAGAGTGTATCAAAGCTTGGAAGAAAGTTTTGGCGCTGGAATTTTTTGCAAGAGCTTTGCTAGCACAAGTGAGAAATGAAGTCAAATTCGGCCCTTTTATAGGCTGATTTGACAATGTACTAGTTTGGCTACTCATTTTTGGACAAAAATTTGCAGGCATATTCAGTATTGTGAAAATAATTTCCAAAAATCTTAGCAAAGGTTTCTGAAGGTTTGAATTGATCCAACGAAGGTTCTCAAAATCCGACGAAGGTCTTTAACATTCGCCTAAGAACATTATTCGCCTAGGTACTGTAATAAATGCAAATTTTGAAGATCTGAATCTATGTCCAACCTCATTTTGGCATTCTGAATCCATCTGTCAGGCCGACGAAGGTAATAAAGGTTGTAGGATGTTCGACGAAGGTTCTCAAAATGGTAAGTTGCTGACCACAAAATAGTAACTGTGGAAAAGAACCTTTGCCCAACTCAATATAAAGGAATCTGAGGTTGATGTATGATCTAAAATTTCGACGAAGATTTCTAAAACGACCCAAAAAGTGATTTTCTAAGTCATTTTTATAAAAAATTACCTTCTAAAAATACATCTCTTCAACTTTTTCCATTCTGATGACTTTTTTGACTTTTGCTTATCATTTTTTTTTTCTTTTTTCTGTCTTTTCCTAAAAAAAGAAAATCACTCAAACAGTAAAAACAAAAAAATTGCAAAACAACAAAATTAAAAATTGGTAAGGTGTTGGATCATGTTGGGTGATCTGGCTGCCAAAACTTCCGTAGTCGGTTGCCATTCACCGGAGTGTCGAATTTTTTTCCATCAAAATGTTCTAAAATGATTGTCCCATAGTTCAATATTTCTTCACTCTATATGGTCCTTCACCTGTGAACTTCAATTTATCCATAATCAGTTTCGTCTTATACATTAGTGCTAGATCTCATTCCTTCAGATCTTTCTTGTGTAGTAGACAATCGTGCCATGCCTTGTGACGGGCCTTCTTTGTTGCTAATGCATGAACTGCCATCAATCTGGTTTCACAAAGTTTTTGTAAAGCCTCATGACGCATCCAACTGTTCTGTTGCTGCTATGCGTAAAGATGGTATCAATAATTCAATCGACATAGCTGCATCTTGGCCATAAACAAGCTGAAATGGCGTTTGATTCGTACTACCTTTATAAGCTATTTTGAATGCCCATAATGCTGCATGCACTTCATGTTCCCAATCAGAGCAGCTTGCTTCCACCGTTTTTTTCATAATATTACAGATTGTTGGAAGATTCAGCTTGACCATCACCCCTCGGATAGTACGGAGTACTAAATCGATGAATAACAAAAAAGTCTTCCAACAGACACTTTATAGTTTCATTCACAAAATGTGTTACGTGATTACTTACGATCTCGATAGAACATCCAAACCTAATAATAATATGCTCAGCCTAACTTCAAAATTGTAAGATTGTTAGACTTTTGTAGGAACATCGTCTTTTGAATGGAATTTCCAATTATTAGAAGGCAAGAATAGAACTGTTATAAACAAACTTGTCTATGTTTAAGACCATACTATTGCCCAAAATTTCAAGAGGTTCTCTACTAGTTCAAGTTAGATGGCTTTTGACCTCCACTTTTTCAAAAACCTATTAAACTTGTAATCAAAAGATTTTATATCTGATTCAAAATATATATACATTTTTGAAGCACCGGTCACAAAGGAGGCGACATCGACATTAGTTGTGCAATTAAAAAAAAAAAGATCATCATCAATTCGTCACTCAAAATTAAGTTCATACTTGGGCTTTGATTTTGCGGGCAACCTCTAATGTCTCTCTCTCTAGTGCAAAATTTGTACTCTTTCACTTTTTTTCCTCTAGATTTTGCAATTAATCTCTCTCTCCCTCTCTCCTTCCTCAAAGTTCCCCCTGCTTTATGTCTACAATATTTTATTGATAAGTTTGTTGGTTCTTTGCATTTTATTTGTTGTCACGTGTAATTATGGTTTATCAATGTCCTTAAGAGCCAAAAATGACATTTTTGGCTTTGGTATCTCATATTTTCATGCTTTTGAGTGTTTGCTTTCAAACCATTGTTGGCTTGTTCTAATGGCTCGGGCATCGCATTGATCATTCAACTCCTTGAAAATAACTTCTTATTTAGCCTTCCTTTTCAAAGTGTGATGATAATACAATTATTAACTAACCAACACATATTAATAAAAACAAAGATTTAACATCAGCTTTAAAATTTGTAAGACGTTCACGTGTCTTCCCTCCATCTCTTTCTCTCCTCTCTACTAGCTTGTGTGTGTGTGTGTGTGTGTGTGTGTGTGTGTGTATATATCTCGTTACATGGGCTTAGTTGGCTATGTGAGCAAGCGCCAAAATTTCCAAAATGTAAATTTTGACGTGTAGGGCATGCAACCCTACGACGTTGGCATAGCCTGCCAGTCAAGTCTCCGGCGTGGCTTAGTTGGCTATGTCAACAAGCGCCAAAATTTCCAAAATGTAAATTTTGACCTGCAGGGCATGCAGCCCTACGATGCTGGCACAACCTGCTAGTCAAGTCTCTGGCGTGGCTCTTTTGCTCGAGGGGCCAACAGGGACGGCGAGCCCAAGACATCTTCTATTGCGGGATGTGGAGATAGTACAACGCCATGTGCATAGGCTTTAAAGCCTTTGAGGCCATCTAGGTTGAGGCATTGCCAAGTGGAGATGCAAAGAATTGAAATGGTTTGAATTAAAGGCATTTGGTTGGGAAAATTATAAAATGCGGACAAACCCTAAACCCTAGAAAGAATGCAAGTGAGGGGAGGAGAAGAGAGGAGAGGGGAGGTGAGGAAGAGAGGAGAGGGGAGAAGAGAGGAAGAGAAAACGAAGATGGCAAGAGATAGCAGAGAGAGAGAGGGGGAAGGGGGCAGAGAGAGAGGAGGGAGCAGATCAAAGCAACGAGAGCTAAGTTACAACAACAATGGAAACGAGAAATCCAAAGCATTAGCAGTATCAGGAGACGGAGCAGGAACAGGAGCAGCAGTGGAGATGGCTGAAAACAAATTGATCTCACAAAGTGCAATGCAGAAAGTAGTGAGCAAGGGTGATGATGGGATGGAAAGTGATGAGGAGGATGGTAGCGGAGAGGGTTATAGAAAATATGACAAGAAGTCGAAAGTGCACAGAAAGGATAAGAAGAAGCGATCGAAGGCAGCGTCGAGCAGCGAGGATGGCAGCCATGACTCGGCAGCATCGGATGCAGATACCCCGAGCAGCACCACTAGTGGCAGCAGCAGAAGTGGAAGCAGGAGCAGAAGCAGAAGCTCTGACTCTTACGATAGTGAGAGCAGTGGTGAAGAGGAGCGGCGAAGGAAGCGGAAGAAGAGGCGGCGGTTGGAAAGGGAAAGAGAGCGGGAGAGGGAGAAGCGAGAGAGGGAGAGGCGTCGCAAGAGGAAGGAGAAAAGGCGGAAGCGGGAGGAGCATAAGAAGCGAAAAGAGGAGCGAAGGAAGAAAAAAAAGGACAAGACAAAGGGTCCTGTGACGGCATCGTGGGGGAAATATGGACTCATCAAAGAGATTGATATGTGGTAGGAAACCAGATTTGCTTGCTTTTTTATTATCTTGTATTATGTCCTTGTTTGTGTCGGATGATTGGAGTCGATCAAGTATAGGAAAGGAAGTCTTTACCAATCATTCATTCTGGATGAGCTCTAAGGAGCTCCTCCCCAAATCAACGTGCTATTTTGCCCACATGCTCATCCCGGAACTGCTCATCCTGGAACAGCCATGCTCATCCCGGAGGTCCAATTTTCCTCATCCTTGAAAGTCCATGCTCATCCAGCCTCATCCGGGATCTCATCCTGGATGAGCACGCTCTAAAACTCCATGTGGCAAGGATGAACTCTCGTTATTCACCATTTATGCTTAGTTTTGTGCCTAGAGTGTAATAGACTCGGCACACATGGAAAATTAATGTCAGAACATGACAGACCAAATGTGTAAATGCAAATGTTTGCAAATGCCTTTGCAAGTTTTCCGGGGGGAGGGGGGGCCTTTGTAAATGTTGCCCTACAAACATTCTAATTTTTCCTAAAACAAATGCATCAAAAACTTGAATTCATTGAACATTTACTTCATTTTTTACACCTTTTTTTTGCCAACACATATTGAGGACCGTTTGCAAACGTGGCTGACAGGTGTCCTCATCTTGCCAAATGCAGAGGATGTAGAAAGTTTCCTGGTATCCATGTCCAAGAGGGATGACCAAGCCTGCTTTGTATATGCATATAACTAAGTCTCATTCAAGCACCACACTACCACATAACTGGGGGCGGCCACGGTCGATACAATCTGTAGTAGTTTATTAAGGGGGATAGAAATACATTTTTTGTAGTGAAATCTTGCATTTACAAATAATGTGTTTGCACAATTTAAAAAATGTTAGAATTTGGAAACATGTTATTGAACTGTGGGATGCACAGAGCATAGAATGAATCAAAGCTGCAATATTTTTGTTGTTTGAGACCCCAAGCTTTAATTCATGCTACTGTACACTTGAAAATGAAGCCAATATAAAACAAAAATGAGGTTACAACATCTACTCTACTATGGATTCCAAATCTTTGTTGCTTGCAATCAACAATCTACATCAACAGATTGTTGATTTGCAATCGAAACATTCTCAAGATCAGCATGACTTGAAGGAATTCACGCAATTAAGGCAGCTATTGCATCAACCCTTGTTCACCCATGAGATTTTTGCTGGGGAAAAGAAGGATAGAACCCCGGAGGCGGTCTTGTCGTGGATCGATCGATGGAATTCGCACTTTTCCATGAACGATTCATCCGACGACAACAAGATCAATCTAGTCGTCATGTACCTGCGAGGTAAAGCATTTACGTGTTGGCAAGATCTAAGGGGTAAGCCTGAAGTTCCTAAGAATTGGGAGGGCCTTTAAGGCGGCCTTCCTTCCCATCAAGGTTGCATCCCGATTCGAATAGGTCGATTTGAACCGGCCGGTTCGATCCGATTCTTTGAGGTTCGAACCGCCAGGCCAGGTTCGAATCGAAAAACAGTTCGAACCTGTTTTTTTCATTCTTCAAAAAAAAAAGTCAAATATTCATTGTACATACTACAAATACTTATTCAATTTTTTTCTAAATTTACAGATATTAGGAATTAGGATTCAGGATAATCAGATATCTTGTGACCTGTCGACAGTCGTATCAAGTTTCAAAACACATGCAATATGGGTATCAGATGAAAGCTCTAATTAAGAGCATTATTACTGTGTAATTTGTCGACTGTTTCGGGTGCAGGATGGTCCAGTTCAGGTGCATTAATCCATGTTGGGTTCTGTCAAGGATAAAAATTCAAAACTAACCTCTAGCATGTCTGTTACGATCACAGATGGTCCTAGTAAGTGTGTTTTCGCTCAAGGAGTGGAAGGCCAAGTCATGAACAGGCCTTACCGTCGGGGCCGGGGGGGCCTTACTGGGGGGCCGGGGGGACTTTGCCGTTGGGGGGCGTTGCCCCCCAAACCCCCCACCGGGGGGCTACCACCCCCCGGACCCCCTGTTTCTCGGGGGGCTACCGCCCTTCGAACCCCCTGAGCATTTATTGAAAAGCAGAGCAAATAACAACCAAATAGCTATTGAAAATAAGATCTGTTTGTGCCCCATCTACTGCACTTATGAGAGGCAAAACACTAGTGGCAAGCTCAGCTGCATCAGAGGCAGAGGTATGATGCCCCTCATTCTCATCCCCGCCCTCCTCGGACTCCTCATCCTCATACTCCTCCTCCTCTGAGGACTCTGACCCTGATGATGCCTCAGACTCAGACTCAGACTCGTCCTCGTCGTCAGGGCTGTGAGCACGGAAGTTGCTACCCTCTCCTGCCCTCCTCCTACGCTCCGCTCGAGTGACAGGTCCTGCACAGTGCACACAAAGAGGGACAACCGTGTTATTGCCTGCAAATTAGTAAATTACGATAATTAGTTCGAACTTTGAAAATTTAATTCAAGACCTTAGACAATCCTAATTTCTCACCTGCACTCTGCATGGCCTCCTCATGGAGGAATGCGTACACGTCCTCCTCTGACTGGTCTCTCGGTGGCAACTCTGGAACCTTTGCCACATCGATTAGATCGGGATTAACCTACGCACATGTCACAATGCTCATTGAAATCAAGACAAAATTTGGAGGGCCAAGTCTCGACAAAAGTTAAAATTTAGCTACAGTCTAGTATCTACTATGTAGTATGATCTATTTAGTATCTACTAACTGGGCAGTGGGTCTTGGGATGATGGATCACAATGCACATGCTAGACTTTTGAAATTATAATATATGGCTTACAAGTTACCTGGATAGGCTCTGCGGTGGTCTGGAGTTCACCCAAAAGTCTCAGGTTGGCATGTACGTACACCAACCTCTCCAACTGTGCAGATGAGAGTCGATTCCTCTTCTTTGTGGGACATCAACCCCAAACTTCGACGACCATGACACGGGACGTAGCTGGCCTGAATCACAGTTCAAGGGGCAGTTAGTACTTACTACTAGCAAGTGGCAATTAAGTTCCAACAAGTTACAATATGATTGACTAATTGTGCAGTAAAATGTGAAGTAACAAGTTTAAACTGTAATGGACCATGGTCAGTTTATTACCCTCTCTCAAAAGCGCCGGGGGCCAGTGGCGAACTCCAAGGGCTCCTGCCTGAAAATCTGAAGCTCATCCAGCAGGTTATCCTGCTCGTGTACATCAGGATAAACTCGGGAGATATAGGCATTCCAGCCATCCCTGAGCTCCCTATTTGTGAATTGCTCCTCATTCTTCCAAAGTGGATGGAGTATGTGGGCCATGGCATGCAGGGGCTTATGAAACCACTACTCCCACCTGCTCAACCAAAGGAGCCGGACCTCCGCAAGCTTGCAAGAATTAAGATTGAAGACACATTAATAATTATACTATATAGTACATACTAGTAACCACATATACTGTCTAGACTCTACATACATGATACTACTGTCTACATTTGAAATTTGAATCTTGATATACCTCTCTGGGCTAATCGTCATGGAAAGGCTCAACTGCTCGCCCAGCCTGTCCATGAACTCGTACAAGAGGCCCAATGTGCAGCCCTCTCGATCTGTAAGGCGCAGGAGAGTGTAGATGGGCTGTAGGCCCACCGCAACGGATCGAGCCTCATCCCAAAATGGTGAATACATAACGGTCCGCTCGAATCTCTTACTCTTGGGCTCCTGTGATGGCCCCCACTGCGCCCAGCCAATGGCAACAACCATCTGCCTCAAGCCCTGATGAACTTTCAGCAGTCGTTCCAGGACCAGGAACATAAATGCATACGTTTGATCAACAACTCAAATTGGCCGGAGTTCCTAAAGCTGCAGTTTACCGTGCTAGCATGAATGATACATACTTTAATTATTGGTTGCTCATTTTACTGTATCTGCAAAGATTGCAGTTCCAACTTCCTCCATTGCTAAACTCAACCTTTTTTGACTGTATTTGTATCACTATAGGGTCTCACAGCTGGATGGATTAGATTTTGGTAGACATATACACTCATGGCACTTGCTGGAGTGATCCATGCAATCGGGGCTTGCACATGCTGTTACTCCCACAATGTTCTTTTAGTATCCACCTTGAGATTATTCTTTGACGACAAGTCTTTTGGGACCATTGTTAGCTCAGGAACTGCATATACAAACAATATGTAAATGGGGCACGGGGAGGGACCTCTAGGGGTCAAATCAGTGTTTGATGGTTAAATATCAACTTTCTTACATTGCCCATTTCAGAGTTCTTGGGTTATATATGTGAGAGAGGCATGACATCATTAGCAAGTGCCGCTGGAGCAGATAATAGGTGGCCCCACAAAAACTGTGATTCTTTTCTTATTACCACCTGTGGTCTCTCAGTGGAGGGTACGTAGACTGGGGACATTGAGTTGACAGTCTTAGATTAGGAGCATTTGTCATCTATTCAGCACATGTCATGAATCCCAATGGCAGAAAGTACATTCCATGTCCACCTGTTTCCCTCACCAGCAGAGTGTGCAAAGGCCCTTCTGATGCATTGCAGTCAGATTACGAGGTTGTTGTTGAGTGATTTAGAAGAAGACACTCTATTGTTTGGTACACATAGAAAACTTTAGGCGGTTGAATGAAAATATGTTCATTTTGTCTCATTAAGGATATAGATTGTTTACTGTAGTTTTGTGTCTTTTTTTGAAGTCATTAGCCACTTTCTATCTTATTTGCATGTAAATGTTTTTTTTTTATACCAAAAGACATTAGTTAATCTATTTTGCTATTGATCCCCTCTGCCTCCCCCGCTCCCACATTCGTTTTTTCCTCTCTAGTTGCAGTAGGGTTAATATCAAATCCAGCAAATGTGTACAAATTTGCTGCTCAAACCTGGTTATTTTGATTTTTCTCCCTCTTGCTTGGACAGACTTTCTCAAGTGAGGATTGCATGCCTTTCTGTTATATGATGGTCTGTTTTTGGCCAAAAATATAATGCAGAATGAAATTCAGATCAATATTTGGCAAGGGAAATTATCCTTGGATAGCCTGGCTTCAAGTTAATTTTTGATTCCTTGTAGCTGTAATTGTTCATATCAAGATTGTCCTGTCCTAGAGGCTAGTGCTCATATGGTTGTAAACATGTATATCACACGATTGTGTCTCTGGAATGGAAAGTTAAGTCACATTGGCACAAAATTGCATTATTTTGGTTTTCTAGAAGTGTGGTAGTAGGTGGGGTGCAATGCATGCACAAGAAAATCCTTTTGGAGCTATCTTGACAAATCTTCAAGACTATGTTGGTAATTTCATTTTTTACAAGTTAATATCTTTGCCTTGTCATTAAACTAATCTATATTGCTTGGACATTCTAGGAACAAGCGACCCGAGTTCAGTGCATGGTTATCTGAAGTGAAAAAGGTACGAGTCCTATTAAACCAGTCACAGCATACACATCTCGTGATTGTTGCTTAAATATTTTCCAGAACTCTTGCTAAGTTACTCTTTGCTTGACACTATATTGCAAAGGGCTTTTTGTTAAAATCTTCTAGTTCTGAAACTGCCAGTTATACTTACTGAATGGTTTATGAGGTTGCTTTGTTGAACAAAAGTAAAGTTTCTACTTGCATTGTGCAGCAATACTTATGGCCTACACAAAAATTTCAGGACTTAGGTTTTCAGTTTCAGATTAAACTTTTTGCTTGCTCAAAGTAAGATGTTGATGGGAAACTTTTCAAGATTGCACAATGTTTTGAAAAGTTACAGTGAGCAACATAAAATATTGTACTGTCAGTGACCTTCAAGTTCTTCCATGTATGTCTGCTGTGGAGGATTACTACAAAAGTAGTTCTGCATTTTGTGCGTTTTAATAAATAGATCAGTGGTTCATCAGTCATTCATTCTCTTGCCTCAGTTGGCACCATATGTATTTGACATGTTGCTTGCCATGTGATTGTAGAATCTATATAGGCTAGTGTTCGTCCTCCTATTACTAGCTTCTACAAGTCTTTTTTGCTGGTATTATGTTAAATGCCTTTGTTTGGAGCTTAGAAACCCGTTCCGGAACGTACAGTACGTTCTGGAACGTACTGGGTTGGAATTTTTTTTTAAAAATAAAATAAAACAGGTCCTGGAATGCTCCAACAATTTCAGTTAATGAGAATCTCCAACTGCAGTGGCCACATTGATTCCAAGCGCATCTGTATCCTGACATTGAGTATTGATAGCTTGTGAATCATAAATGATTGACCATCTGCATGATATTATTTCACATGAACAAAAACCTACCTCCTAGAGAAGCCTGCTCCCGTCCCCGTATACGAACCATCTACTACTGGATGTTGTCTCAATCTGATCTACTGGATGGCTGTCTCAAGCGCACTTATCTATCTCTCAACCATCTACGTCTATCCAGCGTATTTTATTATAGGTTGAAGTCAGTATCGCGATTTTGTTCGTTGTTAAAATAATACCCACTCTCAAGCCAGATCATCCTAGAATTCCTTCGGGCCAGCTATCTTTTTGCCCGATCACTCCACTTTGCATCAGAGCTGAGCGAGGTAGAGAAATGGCAGGAACAGCGATATTACAGTACTGCGCTTTTTTCCTTTGTAAAAAAATATGTATTTTTAAAAAAAAGTCTTTTGATTAAGTTCTGGAACGGAACGCGTTCCGTTCTGGAATGGGCATCTATGGTTTGGTTTGGAATGTATATGTACTGTACGTCCTATACGTGGCTTGATGGTCTTCTTGGAACGTGGCCATAAACATAAAATAAGTGTGGGGGTCAGTAAATCGGTATTATAAATCGCTTGGCAACTAGAAGTTACTCTCATAGCTAGCAACCTAGCACTGGACAATGCAATTCTCATCCTCTCATAAGGTTGTCGTCAAATCTGATAATCTCCTGGAACTAGCATGCAGTCCATAACCAATTCCTAACAAACTCTCCACTCATTTGTAAGATCTTTTCTGTGAGAGCTAGCCACCGCTGAGCTCAGGACCTTCTCTGTTAGACTCATACTTACTGCAAACTTCCAGGTGCCGGTTAACCACAAGAGATCGAACGATTCACGTTCCACCCCGCCATAGGGACCACCCTCCGTGCCTTGGCCTGTGACCGTATCAAGCGGGATCCGACGTCCATCCTAGACAGTGTCCCATACCACTGCCTAGGCTCTCAGCCATCTCCTGCCTCAAGCTAGCACTCATCTTGGCCGTGCACACGCTTTCCACCCACCTCCTCCTAGGTGGATAGAATGGATGGCAAATGAGTCCTCCTCCCCTTGTATACCTCCAAGGAGAGAGACTCCAAGTCATGTGCACTCCTAGATCATGACACGTGGCAACCATGCAGGTTCACGAGTCACCGGTCAAGTCTACAGGCCCAGTCATCGTCCAGTCTCAAGTTTGGGTTTGCGACCCAAGGGAGCTGGGTCCCTAACATTCCCTTCTCATTAAAAGTTTCCTTATCTAAGGAAGAAAATCTGGGAACTTCAGTCTAAGGTCACGTTCTTTTTCCCAAGTATCATTGTCCTCGGAGCTTCCTTTCCAACGAACCAAATACTCAGTTACCTGCCGGTTTTTGAGCCCACGTTGACGTACATCAACAATGGCCTGTGGTTCCGTAGGTACAAAGGATGTCAGGTCCTCAAGCTGAACCAGGTCCTCCTGTCCTTTCCACAAGTCGTTCCTTTAAACGACTAATGTGAAAAACTGGATGAGAGTTCTAGTTGATAAGCATTCCGATGGAGTTTTCTTACTATACGGAATGGCCCAGCATAATGAGGTGATAACTTGGGACATTTTCCAGTCTTTAATACCTTAGAGTCTTTTGGGATTCTAAGATATACCCAAGCCCCCTCCTCATAGACCCTAGGTTGTCGCTTTTGCTTGGCGTAAAATTGGGCTCTATCTTGAGCCATTTCTACGTTATCGCGAGCAACAAGCAACATTTCTTGCATATAATGCAGGAAATCTACTGCTGCCTTAACCTTTAGGCTTTTGAGACCCACTGAAATGGGAGCCCTATGCTGGAAACCATACATAAGAGAGAATGGACTAAAACCCGTCGCTGAGTTCTTTGCGCTGTTATATGCAAAAACAATTATTGGAAGGTACCTTTCCCAATCCGACTGTCTTCTGGAAACATATGCCCGAAGCATATCTTCCATAGACTAGTTCGTCCTCTTTGTCTGACCATCCGATTCAGGATGATCTGATGAACACCCCATACTTAATGTGGTCTCTAATTTCTCAAAGACCACCTGCCAAAATTTGCCAGTGAACTTAGGATCTCAATCACTAACAATGTCACTCGGCAAATTAAACAACCTGCACAACTTTGACACATTAGAAGTACCCTTCCGGTACTCAATGTCATAATGAAATTCTTGGAGCATCTCTGACCATCTGGCCTTACGACCCCTAAGGTCTACCGCATTGCTAATATACTTTGACGCTTGATGGTCAGTAACTATTAGTAAACTGGAAGCCATATAAATAATGTCTCCACACTTTCAAGGCATGAATAACAGCAAAAAGTTCTTTGTCGTAAGTGGAATACTGCCTTTAAGCAGGATCTAACTTCTTGCTTTCAAAAGCAGCCGGCCTACCATCTTGATATAGGACTGCACCTATAACATAGTCACTGGCATCCGTCTCAAGTACATACGGCTTGTTAGGATCCACTATGTGTAAAATAGGTGCTGTAGTTACACTATATTTGAGGTTTTCAAAACTCTGATTCAACTCTTCAGTCCAAGTAACCGGAGGACTGAACCTATTGTGCCAGCTAACTCTCTTAGCCACTATAACGCAAGATATATCTATGAAAAAATCTCATAAAGCCCAAAAAGGACAAAACCTCTCGGATGGTTTTAGGAATAGGCCATTCACGTACTTGTTGAACTTTATTTGGGTCAATTTCTAACCCATGGTCCGAAATAACGTGACCGAGATAAACTAACCTCTTTTGGAAGAAAACACATTTGGACTCCTTGGCAAAAAGCTTCTCCTATCTAAGTAACTTTAAGATAGTCCTGAGATGCTCCTCATGCTCCTCCAGAGTCTTACTATAGATGAGAATATCATCTAAGTAAAGTATCACGAACTTTCCCAGATATGGATGAAGAAGATCGTTCATCATCTGCTGGAAAGTCGCTGGAGCATTTGTCAAGCCAAATTGTAAAACCAGAAACTCATAATGGTCACACCTAGTTCTAAACCCGGTTTTTTCAACATCCTCAGTTTTTATACGAATTTGATGATACCGTGATCTCAAATCGATTTTGGTGAAGTACTTTGCACCATGTAATCGATCAACCAGCTCATCCATTCGTGGCAAAGGATAACGGTTTTTTAATTGTTAACTTGTTTAATTTCTTAAAGTCCACACAAAGATGAGTACCTCCGTCTTTTTTATCAACTAGTTACTAGGCCTAACATGGCCCATCTTAAGGTAATTTTGCAGTTTCATATAAACTTCATCCTTTTCACTAGTTCTCATCCTATATGGATACAATGATATAGGAGAACTACCAAGAATCAGTTTAATACCATGGTCCACACCCCTTGACGATAAAATTCAAAGTCATCAAGAATAGGAAGGAAGGCCGCCTTAAAGGCCTTACAAAAATCCTCCCAATTTTTAGAAACTTCAGGCTTACTCCTCAAATCTTGCCACCACGTAAAAGCTTTACCTCACAGGTACATGACAACTAGATTGATCTTGTTGTTGTCAGATGAATCGTGCATGGAGAAATGTGAATTCCATCGATCAATCCACGGTAAGACCGCTTCCGGGGTTCTACCTTCTTTTCCCCAGAAAAATCTCAGGGGTGAACAAGGGTTGATGCAATAGCTGCCTCAATTGCATCAACTCCTTCAAATCATGCTGATCCCGAGAGTGTTTGGATTGCAGGTCAACAATCTGTTGCTGTAGATTGTTAATTGCAAGTAACAAAGATTCGGATTCCATAGTAGAGGTAGATGCTGTAACCTAATGAGTGCGAGACATAGGCTGTGTAGTAGGATTAGGATCCATTTCTCACGAGCAAGAGAGTTGAATTAAGAAAGAGAGAGTTGAAAGAGATCAAAAGCAACTCAATACCTCCACCTCTTCTTCTCATGAAATCTTGCATAGGAGAGGCATGCCTCCCTCTCCATTCTTGATCTAACCCTGCCATGTGGCCTTACCTTGCCACCTAGCCTCCACACAAGCAAATCTGGCCACCCTTTTTACTTCTTCGCTGGTCTGACCCCTTTACCACCTGCGAACAGCTACCAACTGCCGCTGTCCAGTGGGATTGGGATTTTTCAATGAAGGGCCCTGCGGAACAGGAATCCGCCGCTCCAGACCCTCGTGGAAATACAGTCCGCTACCCGCTGCCACCTGTCCGTACCAGAACAGTGCCACGTGGCAGCGCGCTAAGGGGGCACAGATCTATGTTTTTTTGTTTTTTTTAACATCAAAAAACTTGAAAAACAGCAGAAAGAAGGAAACAGAAAGGTGCATAAAAAACACATTTCTCGCCTAAATTGAATTTCGTCAAAAGATACAAAACTTACAAGAAATCAACTTCGGAACAAGACACCTGCTTTTGGCATGCATGGCTCTGATACCATATGTTAGACTCATACTTACTGCCCGACCTCCATCCTAGACAATGTCCCATACCACTGCCTAGGCTCTCAGCCATCTCCTGCCTCAAGCTAGCACTCCATCCTGGCCGTGCACACGCTCTCTACCCACCTCCTCCTAGGTAGATAGAATGGTTGGCAAATGAGTCCTCCTCCCCTTGTATACCTCCAAGGAGAGAGACTCCAAGCCATGTGCACTCCTAGATCATGACACGTGGCAACCATGTAGGTTCACGAGTCACCGATCAAGTCTACAGGCCCAGTCATCGTCCAGTCTCAAGTTTGGGTTTGGGACCCAAGGGTGTTGGGTCCCTAACATTCTCCATCTCTTAACCTGCTCTGATTCCCTCGCAATGCTCTTGGAAGTGCTTCTCTTTGAACTGTCTCTCTCTAGGCTTATTAGGTGAGCTAAGATCCCGTCATTGCTAGCAACAACACTGGCCGCTAAAGTAAAGGCCAGCCCAGTTATGCCTTCTAGGGACATAACAAGTTCGACATTGCTATGCTTCATCTAATAATAGGCAATGTATGTTTTTAGTGAACACAATCAATCGCTCAATTTTTTTAATAAGACTCCAAAAACTCTTAGCACTCCTCTCTCAGTTGGGTGAATGAAACTCCCAAAACTCATAGCACTCCTACTAGCTTTAGTGCACTAAATTTATATAACTGAAATAGTAACAATGGATTGCTAACCCATCAAAACATCATGTCCAAAAAAGAGCAAGAGGCGACCAAAAGATTCCAACTACTCATTTTACTCTCACCTTACTTCATTAAACTGTGGCCTGCTACTTAGAATATTTCCCTAGCATTCATCTAAACAAGTTCTTAGAACATCTCATTGTGTCTCTCCTCCTCCAATAAGCGACCTTTGCCATTTTGCACATGTCCTGAAGTGTTTGGGACCCCAAATAGTCCCTCTTTTGTAAAATGCTGCACTGTTCTGAACGTTCAGAATACAAACGCAACAGCACTGTATCTATCGTGACCTGTTGGGAATGGAACCTGCTCTTTTGCAACTTAATCCCTCCGTTTTTGTCATAGTTAGGTTCAGTATGGAACCCTCTGCATCCATTCTTGACTTGCATCTTTTTTGACATTTGCAGATTACGACTCATTTCAATCTATCTACATTTACATATGTATCCGGCTATAAAGGTCTAAGTAGATTTTTTCATGGAGTGTTGGCCTTATTGTGCATATGGCAGGTGAATCTGGAGACGCTTCCAACCTGGGAGGAAAAGCAGATGTTTAAAGAGTATGCTTATGCTTCAACTTTCCATGCTTTTACAAAAGTTTGGCAAACGATCATCTTGAACTGCTTATGCTTTGCATTACAAGTCTTGTTAGAGAGCAGCTATTCAACATAGAAATTATCTGAGACTTTTTTTAATTTCAGAAACATTAGACAATTTTGCTACTTTATGGCCACAATCGATTTGCTTTAGAAGCGCAAATAGCATTGCTGTTTTTCATCTAGCCATGTTGAAGGAAGTTTGAGCCACAATATCTCTTTCTATTTTGTCTCTCCAACAACTCATTCTCCATCATATTCCAGATACATGGAGGATTTCAACACGGCAACTCTTCCCAAAAAGTAAGAACTACCTGGCATAATCTGCATTGTGCTGGTTTTAGTTTTGTAACTATGTTTGGATAGCAAAATCTGAGTAGTTGTTATCCTGATATTGATCAAAATAATACTGCATTTTCAGATAAAACTCTTGCTTCATATCAGTTGATAACAACCTTAAAAATGTACCGTTTGTGCTATTCTCGATCTTGCAGATTCTTCCAAAATGCAAATACTGGGTATTTGATTTTATAGAAACTGCTTCTATTATATGTATGAAGTTGTTGCATTTGCGTATTTGGCTGGACAGATACTATGATTTGGATGCATATCATCGGAGGAAGTTAATGAAAGAGATGAGTAGAGGCTTAAAGTCGGGGCTAGAATCTGAGCGGACAGAGTTCAATGATGAAGAACAACGCCGGTTTTTTTCTACATCTACCCTAATCTATATATCCTCCATATCATGCATACATGAAAGTCTTTGTGAATTGTTAAAATTTTATTATTTGGTCCTATTTTGTAGTTCATATAGTGATTTTTGATTCCTTTAACATGCACCAGACATTTTACAGCTTCCACCTCGTCACTTGTTTTTCCAAAGTTTCAAGTCCTCAACTCTCTGTTTTCTCGCTAAAATCCTTCACACCATACTTTTATAAGTTATCCATATTCGTAATATATGAATCACATCTCAAAGTTTCGTGTTGACTGTTTACAGTGAACCTTCCCTGTTTGCAGGTTGCTTTTGGTTCTTCTTTGCTGTTTCGTATAAATATTGAGGGCCTGTCCCTTGATTCTGCTTGAATCATATAAGTTTATGTTTCCTTGATTGTTTGGGTCAGGTTCATTAATCTCAATTGTCAAGGTATGACAAGTTGGTTTTTTATTGTTTTTTTGGCTTGTATGCAAGTGTGTCTGATGCATAGATGCCCAGCGTTTCTGAAACGCGTTCAGAAACGCGTTTCTGAAATATCAAAAAAATTCCCAAAAACATAATTTTTAATTTTTAATTTTGTTTGGTTTTTGTTTGGGCAATATGGGTATCAGGTGAAAGCTCTAATTAAGTGCATAATTATTGTGTAGTTTGCCGAATGTTTCGGGTGCAGGATGGTCTAGTTTAGGTGCATTAACTCCCAGGTTTACGCTTTGCTGTGTTTAATATAAAAAATTCATAAAAAAACATGATGCCCCAAAATTCTCCCTCCTCTCTCTCTCTCTCTCTCTCTCTCTCTCTCTCTCGCTCTCTCTCTCTCTCTGCTAAGTGTTCTGAACCAGTTACCATACTGCATTGTCCTGAACCGTACTGAAGCATTTTTCAACCATATGGAATCGTTTTTCAACCATACTCTCTCTCTCTCTCTCTCTCTCTCTCTCTCTCTCTCTCTCTCTCTCTCTCTCTCTCTCTCTCTCTCTCACAAAGATCAGTACTGAATCGTTACACTGCTGTGAATAGGATTATCATAATATATAATATCGGGCCACATGGCACCAAAATGGGGTACAATGATGTTTCATGAACGTAATGAAAACTACACAACTAAGACTTGTCAGAGTCATGGTAGGAACCATCATCTGAATCTGTGCCTGACTGCAGATCCAAAGGGTCTATAGATGAATCGGAACTGGAGGGAGCCATTATGCCGTGGTGTGGCCCTGGCTCTGCTGCGTGCTCTGGCTCTCTGCTGTGTGCTCTGGCTCTGGATCCTCCCCCTGCCTCTGCCTCTCTCCCCTCCTCTGGCCCCCCTCTGCCTGCCCCCACCCCTGTGTCTACCCCTGCGTGTCTGTGTGTCAGGTGGCTGTGATCCTACGCCTTGGGATGGCCCTACCCACTGTGATGATGCCTGGCCGACGGCTATCTGTGATGCTCCACTCTTGTCTACAAAAAGCGAACTCAGCCCCCCCTCCCAGAACCTCTAGGTCTCCCCCTAGGCATACGTGCAGGAATGGCTGGCTCCTCCTCTATCTCCACATCAGGGTCCACCAGCAGGTCAGCTAGGTCATCCCCCTGTGCCTCCGCCCCCATCTCCTCATCGTCCTCCGTATCCCCCTCAACCCGCTCCTCCTCCTGATAGTCAGCCCCGAGCTCCTCTCCACCCTCCAAGCCCTCATCATCCCCCTCCTCAGCCCTATCCCTTTGCATGTCTGCCCTCCTCGAATGCCGTAGAGCCCGTGCGTCAGCCTGTGCATGTCTATAGAACTCTTTATAGATCTCATCATCCATCTCCTTCTGCGTGGGTGGTGCCCAAGGAGCAGCAGCTGCCGAATCCACCAAGCAAGTGTCAGGGTTCACCTGCAACCAAAAACAATACATTGTTGTCAGCAATTCATTGCATAATTCGAAAGCAATTCAGTTTGTCAAAGCATAGCAAGAAACAAGGGGTGATGATGTGACTCACCTCGAGCATCTGTCCCCCTCCTCGTGTGCGCCTCATCATACGGCCATTGGTGTTCACAAACACCAACCGCCTACACTGCTCGATGGACAACTTGTTCCTTTTCTGCATGTGATACAAGGCCCAGGTGCTCCAATTCCGCTCGCAAGCTCCTGCTGAACAGTCATGTGCAAGGACTCTCTCGACCAGTCGTCGCAGGGGACCTGTGCCGCGCCCATGGTAGACCCACCATGTATGTGACGCTCTCCCCTCTGAACTAAGCCCTGTTGCTGCGGGTGGAACTGGAGTGGCCCCGCCTGGACCATGCACTGCACCTAAACCCTGCCCAGAACGTGTTGTACTGGGCTCTGCACCCGTAGTAGGCCGCGCCTGCCTACCTGTGAGCCCTGCTTGTGAACCTGCAGCTGCTCTTGCTCCCTGTCCCTGTCCCTGCTGTCCTTGTCCCTGTCCTTGTCCGGAAACCTGTGATGCACCACCGCGCCCGTACATAATAGACAACCTCTCTCTCTCTCTCTCTCTCTCTCTCTCTCTCTCTCTCTCTCTCTCTCTCTCCTCATCAGAAATCCTAGGGCAATCAGATATGCTCAATGCCTGCCCACTTGGCCCTCTGAGCCTCAGTAAGTGAGCTCTAACCTTGGTAAGTGATCCCGTGAAGAGACCACCACCATGCAAGCATCTCCATCTACGGACTCCCGTGCCATGGTGTGTAGCCACATCCCCCTCGGCAAGCTCAACCTCGCCCCAAAGGCCTCAGGCGCTGCACCGGCATCGTGTCAACACGAGATCAAAGCTGCGAACGAAAACAAGCAGGCAACCGTTTAGTAGAAGAAAACACAGTGCATTGACAAACATTACCAGCCTAAAATAGAGCTGAACATATCCAAGCACGCGTCACATTGATTCTAGTAAAATCATAGCAAGTGCCAAAGAACACACGAGACTAGGGCGAGGGATAGAATAATTCCAGTGTGAGCGAAAACGGGCGACTAATGCTAGCGTGGGAGTCCTTGCAGGCATAAAGGAGTCCAGTGCAGGCCTAAACCACGCTACTGGAGGATGCTTGCACGATGCTCCATGCCTAAACCTTAAAAAACATGGAATTAGGGCATGAAAATTGAAATTTGTGGTACGGATGTAGACGGGCAGAACGGAGGTCACAGGAGTCTCTGCAGGCATGTGGAAATGCATTCTAGGCTCAGACACCACCTGAATCGGTTGCCCACAAGTCATTTTCTGAAAATGGAAAACAAGCATTTGGATTGTGGTGTTCAAATCTCGCAAGGCGTGCTGTAATGGTTGAAACTGACCCGTAGGAATCACCGTGGGCATGAGGAAAGGTGGTCTAGAGCCAAACTACGCTTGAATTGGCTGCATACAGCTCAATGTCAACACTTGCAAAAAAACAAGCCTACACTTACCAAAAATCGAAAACCGATCATTTCGATCTCCACGAAGCTCAGATCCCCCTGGCACCGTGCACACCACCTTCGTATCGCCGAGTAGATGCCTGCCCCGACTATGCACACGCCTCGATTGGACACTTGTAGGTCAAAATAAAAAAATTTAGCTCCTCCACGGCTAGCGCGATTCTGGCCGTGAAGATGGGCAATTTTTTTTTAATAAACTGTTTTTTTTTTTGAGCATGTTTCTGGGAGGAGAACCGTGTTTTTGAGAAACGCGTCCTCCCAGAAACACGTTTCTGGGCATCTATGGGACTTTGATGTGATACGGGTTTGTAGATAGTTATTGAAGATATTTTGCATGCAAGATCTGGACAGGTGATATCCAGGGAAGGCAACAATTGGATAGGTCTTTTCTGAGGGAGATATCCTCAAAAATTGTTGCATGCAATTATATTCTTAGTGGAAAGCCCATTATCTTTGTACGACAACGATGGGGAGCCTTCATGGATTTTTCTTTCGGAGTCGAGCAAGTTAGATGGATCTAACTACAGCTTGTGGAAGTTCAAACTTCAGAATATACTTCAGGACAAAGGTTATTGGGAAATTGTCAAAAGACAAGAGGTGATGGCTCAAGGTCTCAATGATCAAGATAGAAGGATATTTGAGAAGCGGGTGCAGCGTGCACACCATATCATCAATTTATTCGTGAAGGATAAGGTTATTCGTTTGATCAGAAATGCAGTCGGGCCTAAGGAAGCATGGGATATTCTTAGGAATATTTGAAACAATGAGTAAGTCTTGAGCATTGTTCTTGAATAATAAGCTTCATACCTTGAAAATGGAATCAGAAGAATCCATTACAGAATTTTATTACCAGGGTGAAGGATCTAAGAGATCAGTTGTCTTCTATAGGAGAAATTGTACTTGATAAAACCCTTGTAGAAGTTGTTTTGAATAGCTTACCATTCCAATATCAAAACTTTGTTATGACACTAAGTTTGAGGGAAAGATCGCCGACATTCGACAAGCTAAATGGATTGCTACTTCAAGAAGAATTACGAAGACAAAACTTGATGTCTAGGGAAGATTTCAAGGAGCTAGGTTTCTTCACCAAGAATCAAGGTAAGAAGGGCAAAAAGAAAGGAGGTAAAAAGGATCAGAAGCAGGAAGGCAGGGACAATTCGGAAAAAGGAGACGGTTCCAAGTCCAATCCAAAGAGAAATGGCAGTTGTAACTTTTGTGGTGAATATGGTCACTTTGCGTTTGAGTGCAGGAAAAACAAGGCCATCCAGGACAAGAAGAAGCAGTCAGGAAACTTCATTGAAGACGAAGACAAAAGTGAAGCTGTGGGATGCTATGAGTTATTCTCAGCTTCAACATCAGAGAATTCTAATGACCGTTGGTACATTGATTCTGGAGCAACGCAACATATGGCACCACATCGTGAGTGGTTCACACAGTTTGATGACAGTGGTGTAAATGCACATGTCAAGCTTGGAGACAATTCTTCTTACGACATCAAAGGTCGAGGTACAATGAGAGTACATTTACCTTAAGGGAATATAGGAGAAATTAAGAATGTTCCCTTTGTTCCAGGTTTAGAGAAGAATTTACTTTCAGTTTCAGCTATCGCTAAACAAATATGAAAGTTGAGTTTGATGATCGGAAGTGTCTTATCAAAGACAAAAACAAAGGTTACAAAGTTGTGGTCAAAGGATTTTTGGAAGGTCGACTTTACAAACTTGATGCGTCTACATCGAATCATCAAGTTTGTGCAACTTTTGATAGCATGGAGAGCAGGATGTGGCATGAAAGGTTTGGACATCTGAACTATAAAAGCTTACAGGTTCTAAAGGACAAATAATATGGTAATAGGATTACCTAATATTGTATCTTCGGAAAAAATCAGTGAAGGATGTGTTATGGGCAAGCAGCATCGTATGCAGTTTCCTAAGGATGGAGCATATATAGCCAAGGAGATCTTGGAGCTTGTTCATACAGACTTATGTGGTCCTATGGAGCCTGAGTCTATAGGGGGAGCATCCTTTTTCATGGTATTTGTGGATGATTTTTCTAGGAAAGTATGGATATACTTGCTTAAGTATAAAAGTCAAGCTTTTAAGTTCTTTACTTAGTTCAAATCACTTGTTGAGAAGCAAACAAGAAAGCAAATGAAGATTCTACATTCAGATAAGGGAGGTGAGTTCATATCTACAGAGTTCTAGGAATTCTGCAAAGAACATGGAATCAAGAGACAATTTGCTTCGACAGATACACCACAGCATAATGGAGTAGCCGAGAGAAAGAACAGGTCCATTGTGGAGAGTGCTCGAAGCATGCTACGAGGTAAGAACCTCAAGAATCATTTGTGGGGCGAAGCAGTTTGTACAGCAGTTTATTTACTCAACAAAAGTCCTACAAAAGCAGTTCACAATCGAACTCCAGAAGAAGCTTTCACAGGTATAAAAGCTAAAGTGGATCATCTACGAGTTTTTGGTTGTATTGCATATGCTCATGTTCCTGAAGATCATCGTCAAAAACTTGATTCAAAGGTGCAATCAAGTGTTTATTCCTTGGTTATGATGAGGAAGAGAAGGCATATCGCCTTTATAATCTTACCAGTAAGGAGGTGATTATGAGCAGGGATGTTGTGTTCAAAGAAAGTGAGTCTTCTAACCTAGAAGATCATGAGGAAGAGGATGCTTAGGAAGATACAGGTCCATGTGATACAGCTTCTACACAAATTGTACCAAGGGTGAGTACACAGGTGGATCTTGGTAAACGAAAGGAAAGGCCAAGAGTTTACCTACAAAGAAATCACCAAGATGGTATTGTGAGACTATTCAAAATAGTCAAATGTTGGATGGGAGAATGGAGTCAACAAGGAGCTAAGAGATTGACATGATCAAGTGGATACTATTGTGAAGCTGGTGAAGAAACACATTATGCGTTTATGGCTTCAGTATTGGATTTTGAGGATCCTTTATTTTATGAATATGCTGCTAAGGAACAAGTTTGGAAGATTGCTATGGATGAGGAGTACAGGTCTATTATGAAAAACAAGACATGGGATCTTGTTGAACTTCCAGCAGGTAAGAAACCAATTGGTTGCAAGTGGATTTTTTAGAACCAAGTTTAATTATGATGGTTCTATAGATAAGTATAAAGCCAGATTAGTAGCCAAGGGATACTACGAAGATACTTTCGCACCTGTTACTAGAATGAGTACTTTGAGGAGTGTTTGGCGATTGCTTTACCTTCTACAGAGGCAGAGTATAGGGCTACTACATCAACGACTCGTGAAGCAATCTGGTTACGAAGGATTCCAAAAGATCTTAATATAGAACAAGTTGAACCTACAGTACTTTGGTGTGACAATCAAAGTTGCATTCAGCTTGCGAAGAATCCGGTGTTTCATAGCAGGTCAAAGCATATAGAAGTTCAGCAGCATTTCATACGAGAAAAGTTGCAGAGTGGTGAAGTAGAGTTGATCTACTGTGACACCAATGATCAAGTTGCAGATATCTTCACAAAAGGACTTGGTTGTGAAAAGTTTGAGAAGTTCAAGACACTCCTAGGTGTAATTGATAATCAGTTATCCATTACGGGGGATTGTTTGAATTAATAGTTAATTGATTGATTGTACTGGCCAGCCCGCGAGCTAGTTCAAAGGCCTATCTCTTTTTTTAGTATAAGTCAAAGTCTAAGATTGGCTAGGTACCTAAGTTAGTACCAATTTTGCTAGAATAGCATAGATTGCTATTTTTGAGACTTCGTAATTAGCATAGTTGCTTTTACCAAATAGTATAGTAGGCAAATAGCTTTTGCCTTAAAGCAAGTCCAGTCTCTATAAGAGCAGATGGGCGGCCTCCTCCATAATCAATTCAGATCAATTCAGTTCATTGTTCATGAATCACATCTTCTTACAATTTCTCTCCTTCCTCAATAAAGTTTCTTCTTCCACTTGAGTTTGATGTTTTGTGTGAGTACTAATAAAATTGGTCTACTCCGATTTCAGAATCACTTGGATTCTATCAGCAATAAGTTGCTTTGCTAAGGTTAAAGAATTCTTTCACTTAAATTTGACGTGAAAGATTTGGTCTTGACACATTATTGCCTAGGATTAGAAGTTTGGAGGAAACATTTTATTCTTTTTATATCCTAGGCAAAGTATGCACATGAGCCATATGATGATGGGACACCCTTTGTAGACGAACACCTTATTGTCAATTGGTAGGCAGCTTGATATACCTTACAAAAAGCAGACCTGACATTGCACATGTAGTTGGCATTGCAACTCAGTTTATGAGTAAGCCTATAGAGGCGCATTGGAAATCAGTCAAGCTGATTTTGAGGTATGTCAAAGGAACTTTTACATATGGCATTGCTTATACGTATGATGGACACCTTGAATTGGATGTAGATTGGGCAGGAGATGGGTCAGGCGTAGATTGATGATAGGCACCCAGGTTTTGAAGTGGTTTCTTGGTGCAACAAGAAACAACCTATGATAGCATTGTCTTCTATAGAAGTTGAATAAATGGCAAGTACAAGGGCTTCCTGCAAGACTACGTGGTTGAGGTGCATGTTGGGTGATATGCACATTTTTCAGCTACAATGGTGTACTGCAATAGCTAGAGTTGCATTTCACTTGCCATGAATCCCGTATCCATGGTAGGACAAAACACATTGAGGTCAATTATCACTTCATATGGGAGAAAGTTCATAGTGGAGAAATTCAACTTGAGTTCTTTGGCACCGAAGATCAGACCACATACATCTTTACTAAGCCGCTTAGTAAAGAGAAATTTGAACAATCACTTACATCATTTTATGTTGTACACTTGTCATGGAGGCAATTTAAATGTAAATATCACCCCTCTTTGTAGTTAAGTGCAAGTTGGGTCCAAGTCGCCAAGAGTGCTTGCCATGTGGCATAAGACTCAAGTTGGTGATTAGCCCTCAATAGTTTCCATGTACGTAAGGGAGGACCCATCCTCTAGGAGGTCTCTCTCTCTCTCTCTCTCACATCAATTGAGAATTTGGAGTTCCTAATTTTGGTTTCTTGTATCGCTTAAGCTTTCCTGATTTTGGTTAATGAGTCAACTTAGGGCCTAAGGGAGTAGTTTGGTTAGATCACTATTTTTTGAGCAAGTTATCAGACTAACTAGAGCATGCAAGGCATAGATCCATTGGAATTAGACATCTTTTGGGTGATTTTGCCTGATTGATTGGGAAAGGTTCCTTGCTCCTAAAAGTTTGAAGATCTTTGTGATTCTTATGACCATCCAAACATGAGACCCAGCCATGCTCAGTTCTAGGCTTGATTTTCCTGATGGCAATTTAATTTGGTTCCACAATCAATGATAAATGTGAAGTTTTTGCCCTGTTTGTTAAAAAGCATTGTCAAAACGATGGATATATGACATTTTAGTGGTTTAATGAGGCTCCAAGTGAGATTTCTTAATGAGTCATTTCTCGAGTGTTGAGCTGAAACATATGAAAATTGCTTTGTTTTTGTCTCTAGACAAGAAGTTAGGAAGGCAAGGGAGCAACAAAAGGAAGCAGAAATAGAGGCTTTGAAACGATCGATGCAAGGTGGAATGGTATGCATACTCAACCTAAGGGTTCTTCTATGATAAATAAGGATGTTGTGCATCTTTTAATTCCTCATGTGATACTTTTTGCAAAATTTCCAATTACGTATGAGGATTTTGGACTATAAGAATGTCAATAACCGGATATTTTATGGCCAGATTCCTGTGTGGAAAGATCATTTTATAAACCACTACCCTACACATATTATATCTGTCTCTGCTCTTACAAATAGTCCTAACATCCAGTAAAACTATTCCATACATTGGAAGCGGTGAACAAATATGTAGGACTAGAGTTTCATCAAAATTGGTAAGGTCAGAGTTTTTTGGAAGCAGCATATAAATTGGATGTGTTTTAATTGGCACTCTTTTTATATAATGCGATTGTTTCCGATGTTTACTTGTTTACTATCAGGCACAGGCAATGAGAGAACAGGCCCAACTTCGCGAGGAGATGCAATACCAATATCGATTAGGCAACTTGGAGGTGTCTTGCTCTTACTATGCTCCTTGCTCTATCATCCTGAGAAACTAACCTTAAGTTTCCCAACTATACACTTTTCCATAGATATGAATTCGTTGAGCATTTCATCTCTCCTTCTCAAAGCTCTTCATACTTACATGCAACTCTCATTGGGGTTTTGGTTTTTAAGACTCTTACACGTAAATGCAATTGTTGTGTTATAGCCCGATTTCTCCTTGACTTGTTTCAGAAGTAGAGGGTCGGTGAACTTGACCTCTTTTCTTGCTTGTAACTAGTAAATGCTATCTGACTTTGCAGCTTTTGGGTTAGAAGACTTGCAGGTCATGCACCTGAAGTAGCTGAACTTTCTAGATTGGTTGCCAATTGTGCTAGCTTCTCAACCACATTGAGTATCAGCCATACTGAATGCATAACTAATTTGGCTTGTTCATTTTATGGAACCTGTTTTCACTTCAGGCTGCTGCTGCTATTCAAAGGAGGCTTGATCCTGATCCTTCTAATTCTGCAGCGAAGTGAGCATTTATGACTGCACTTACGCATATTTGTTTTGTGGATGTGTATGCTCTTACAAATCTCAACTTTCTGCATCACTACATTGACAATGAGGGGCTCCATTGATTAAAACACAATTCTGGATTTTATCTACTGGGAGTGGAGAGAATATTATGCGAAAGTAGAAAAACCCGAGGTGCCATATAAGACAAAAGGTACATCCTTGAGACAAGGATTAAATTGCAATTGAGTGGTGAATTCCAATACTAATGGTTGAAATAGACTATTCAAGAAAAGTTATGTAAAGGCTGAAACCATTCACATTTCTAGCTAAATTGGGTTTTGTTGAGTATCTAAAGATAGCTATTAAACATATTACTCTCAAATGGCAAATAATTTCCATTTCTTAGATAGGAAATTTATTAATTTCAAAGCAGGTCAATTAGTCTCATTTATTGATAGTACTTTTGAGGTGCTAGCGGTGGTGTTATAGGAGCTTAACATAATGATCATGTGTTACCTAAAAGTAGTAAGGTCAAGTGACGGTTTGTTTGTGAGTATATTTGATATCTCCTCGACACCATATGAAACTATTTGGATGATGATTATTAATTATCACAGATCATTAATGTATGAATCACACAATCTCATTAAATACTTTTACTCAATTGTTAGTTTTCATCAGCAGCATTTTCTTTGCAAATATATTTGATATTTTCTAGGTGCCATAGGGAACAATATAAATCATGGTCATTGATTGTTTCAAACTACTGAGCGTATGATATCTGCAATCCCATTATATTCGTAAACCTCATGAATTTGTTCATGAACGTAAATGGTGTTAATCTTCTAACAAAAAAGTTCAGGCATGCCGGAACATTTCTGTATGTGATTATGGCATGCGGATGCCATTCCAGTATGTTCCAAAGTCTCTTGCTGAGAATTCATGACATGTTTGTAGTATTGAGGACTCCAAATGAGTTTCTTGTTGCATGTGTCACAAGGACTCAAACCTCCCCTTGAAGTCAAGAACTAGGTTTTTTATACTAGATATGTGATGAAAATTATGGAGCCCATGTGACTAATTGGACTTTGTTCCATGAATGTGTAAAGGCTTCAACCATGCTTGTCTGATTTTCCCCATTGTCAACCTAGTGCCATTGGCCTCTCGAAATATTTAATAATGGCCATAATGTCTTACCATAACTATTGAGCATGCATTCTCTAGTTCCATCTGCAAAACAAGCCAATGTGGTATAGTTGCTTGCTCACGACCTGGCATTTATTCCATCTTCTTTGCCTTTTGCCATGAAATGCCTAGCCTCATCCAACCTTGTGTGACCATTTTAGTCAGGATCTTAAGCTTAATTGCCTTGTCACTTGCGAACATCATTTGATTTTCTTTAATCATTGATGCATGAACTTTTGGAAGTCATGCGTTACTAATTTAACTTCTTGAAGTAACATATCATTCTTCGCACAATCAAGAGACTACCTTTGTTGACGATTTTCAATGACGGGTCCAAATTGAAGTCTTAATGGCGAATGTGTATTCAATAGATCTATATGGCACCTATTGTGATGGAAGTGAATGTATACCAAAACTAGGCTCATGAAATGAATGTATTTTGTTGCAAAATATTCCACTACTTTGTTTGTTTCTATGTTAAAATTAGTCTTCAGCTTGTTGCTGAGAAAAAGTAAGCTTTCTTCTTAGAGCTTGTAATATATGATAAGGAAAGAGAAATTTTGTTTGATAGTTGCAAGTTAACCTTTCAAAGATAATGGAAGGAAATTTGGAAACAACCAAAAAGGCAATTTTGTGAAGTCCTTGTGGTCTTAAATCAACAAATGGTACCCATCATCTTTAATGTCTCAAGGTGGTATGCTACTAGGCAAAATGTGCGTCAATCATTATCTAACCCCTCCAACATTACTTGCTAAGTCGCTTCAATGTCTTAGAAATGTATTGGAATGGTTGTTTCTAGAAAAAGTTAATGGAATTGTTGATTGAATAATATGCATGCAAAAACTCCATAGGTTTCATTGTATTACGATATTTCTAAACTTATAAAGCTCTATAAAAATGAAGAAATCTTGGGGGAACATCAATGATCATCAACTTGGTTAAATTTCCTATTTTGCTGAATTTGAGTTTTTGAATATAATGTGATGTAGTTTTTACTATGTGGAAGTCTTGGAAGCTTCTCAATTCAGGGTCCTGTTGGATCCAAGCTATGGGTAAGCACCTATGACTATTGCGACTAGAAAAAGCATGCTACAATCATAATTAATTAGAAGCATTAATGAATTTCATATTTTGGTTGAACATCTTATAAGAGTGATGTAGCAATAATAGGTCATTAGGTTATGAAAAACCAACTACTTATCATGTTAGGCCCTCTTTGGCCAAATAAATTTTAAACGTGGATCGTCCAATTTTGGTCAGAGGGTGTCCACACAATATTTTTTCCACCAATTGATGAACACTTCTTCGCTCGCGTCGAGTTTATGGTGCAAGTAACATGTTACTTAATAAGGCTTCGACGTGAAACCTGCTGGCCATACTAGCGCCATAGTGTCGAGGGATCGGCACTATTTCAAGTTGGGGGCCTTGTTGAGGGTATCTAGGTGCGAGGGCCGTGGCATCTTGCGTGCCTAAGCCCATAGCCCAATGAGCACATGTAAAATATTGTTTTATGGAATAAAATAGACTTGGGCCATGTAAATAAAACAATGTAAAAGGCCCAAAGTCTAAGTTGATAAAATTTTGTTTAAGTTGTAAGTAGTAGTCAAAGTCAAAGTGGCGGTAGGTGGAGTGTGCTTCTTTGTGCACCTTAGATTTAGTTGTGTTTTTTTTGAAGGGCTAGGATTTCAATCCTTCCCTCATTGAAGTAGCCAATAGAGGCAAAGGGACAAGGGCCTCCCCAAGAATAAAAAAGCATCTCTTGTATTTCATTTTACATGTTAATTGAAAAGAAGAAACTCTACCACTTTGTGTAGTCAAGTATCCTCATGTGCTAATGCTCTCTTGTCTAATGCTTTTTGTTAAAGGCTGTTATTGTTTCATGATTTGCTATTTCTATGGTTTATGCTTCCGAATGTTTTTTCGTAGGTGAAAAAAAGTTTAGTCGACCAATACGCGATCGACACGGACATGGTATACATACCATTGGTGAGTATGTGCACGACATGTGTTATGCCACATCAACATGTCGAAACACATGGTGCGTGACACGTGTTCGAAATTTTTCTAGCCACCCTGACACTTGGCCTGTCCCGCAGACATGTGACGTGCCACATCAACATGTCGAAACACATGCTGCACGACACGTTAGCGAAACTGACAGGTGGCTTGGCCCACATGACGTGCTCTCTCTCTCTCTCTCTCTCTCTCTCTCTCTCTCTCTCTCTCTCTCTCTCTCTCTCTCTCTCTCTCTCTCTCTCTCTCTCTCTCTCTCTCTCTCCGCCCTCCCTAGCTCTCCTCTGCACCGGCCTCCCTCGCTGCTGCTACTGCTGCCTCTCCTCGCTGCTGCCTCGCTCACTGCCTGTCCTCGCTCACTAATGTTGTCTTTCCTCTTCTCTCTCTCTCTCTCTCTCTCTCTCTCTCTCTCTCTCTCTCTCTCTCTCTCTCTCTCTCTCTCTCTCTCTCTCTCTCTCTCTCTCTGCTTGGGCTGCTCTCCTCTTGATGCCTGTCCTCGCTCGCTTCTGCCTTTCCTCTCCTCTCTTTCCTCTCTCTCCTCGCTTGCTTCTGCCTCTCTTCTCCTCTCCTCTTTCTCCATTGGGGCTGCTCTCCTCTCGCTGCCCCACCCTCACTCGTTGCTGCCTCTCCTCCCTTCTAGCTCTTGGGGTCCTCTCTCTCTCTCTCTCTCTCTCTCTCTCTCTCTCTCTCTCTCTCTCTCTCTCTCTCTCTCTCTCTCTCTCTCTCTCTCTCTCTCTCTCTCTCATTCATTCTGTGTTTGTTCTATTTGTTCTCTCTCCCTCATTCATTCTGTGTTTGTTCTCTGTCTGTTAACTGTGCATGAATTTTCTTTGCAAAATTAGCTTTCCCACGATCTGCTATATGCTTCGATTTAGCATGTTTGTGCGAGCATATGATTTTTTGAAATATTTTAAGCCTATATGATACAATTAAAATTATTAAGAAAGTACTCACAAACATAAAATCATAAAATAACCAAGATAGATTTTTGACAATTTTTCACACTCCTCAAAAACTAGCTTGGTAAGATCAAGGAGTTTGTGAAACTTTTTTGAGTGGATCCTTTGGTATGCATATGAAGTAAAAAACCAGCAAAAGGATCCATCATAGCAGCACCCTCATCATATCCATGATAAGATTTATTTGGTAGAAATCGTTTGCCAACACCTTTGGAGAGCATTCCACCAATTTGCCACTATATCAAGGTGCTTCCTCCATGCTTGATGATGATCTTTGATTTGAAAGTACCATTTGCATGAAGATGGCTGAACCATGATGAAAATCAGAGGCTTCCATGCCTCATAAAGATCACAAAGATCATAGAGATCAAGATCATAAGATGAGCAAAAGTGTTGATTATCAAGATGAAGCAAACTAGCTTGACTACTCCACATATTATGAACTTTATCTATGATGGATCTAATCTTGAAATCAAATTCTATCTTGATCTTCTTGAGGCTAAATACTTGCTCAAGGATGTAAGTGTTCTCTTTGGATGCTTCACTTAATCTCAAGAAAAGTTTACAAAATGCCTCAGACCATGTAAAAGCATGAGTTTTCAAACTATGAGCAACAAGCTCATTCTTGCTCTTACTAGATCCAAGAGCATACATTTGATGACTCAACCACTTGCTTTCTAAGTAATTTGGAAACATATCTAAGCCATGAATGACAAGTAATATGTCCATACCAGAGGCATGATACAAGACAATCATTACCTCACTCCAACTATGAGATGTAGAAACCTCATAAAAGCAAGATGGTACATCAAGTAATGAAAGAGAAACATGAGAGAATATATTGGAGTGAATACCACTTGAAACTTTCCTCTCTTTACCATGAACTTTGAGCCACAAAGACTCGACCTTGCCCCTTGAAGATCCCCATGAAACCATGTGTTGAGAAGACTCCTCCTCAAGCCTTGGCAAATCTCCATCATACACTTGGAATTTTGGTAGATTTGAGAATCCTACCATCATCCTCTTGATTGAAATTGGATCCTCCTTAATCCTTATACGCAAAGGAATATTGGCAAAGAAAATGGATCTAAAGATCCCCAAAGTATCAACTATTGCAATCTTCATATCAAGCACTTTTCATAAGAGGTACCTCCAATTGAAGTCTTCAAGCAAGAAGTCACATGAAATAGCACTATCTTTGCTTCTACATGATGAAATGAAATCATCCAGATGAACAAGATAAGAGAATTGATAAAAAGTAGACCTCCTTGGCAATAACTTTCCATGTGCTTTTGCCAAAGCATTATCTTCATCCATCTTGGAACATAGATTGAGGTAGATCACTTGCCGCCTCCTTGAGATGATCCAAGCTCCTTTTGGCCACACTTGCACAAGGATTAGCATCAATTTTGAAAAGCTTACCACAACTAGTCCCTATTGCTACATTATCATCATTTCTCTTCTTGAAACAATTAGAAGCAAAATGCCTCTTCTTACCACAAAGGAAACACTTCTTGTCAGATTTGCAACTTGTTGATGTTTGTGATGACTCTTCATCACTCTCCTCCTTTGACTTGTCCTTCATGAAATGTTGATGTTGCTCTTTGTCCCTTCCTCTGGGCTTGTCCTTTGTGAAGTATACTTTCACCTTTCGACCATAGATGGATTCCAATGTGTCCCAAGCCTCCTTGGATGCGGTACATGAGCCAATATCACACAACAATTCATTTGAAACATTTATCTTTATGATATGTAGAGCCATCCTAGTTCTCTTTTTGTACTTTTGGACCTCTTGAAGCTCTTGAGGCTCCTCCTCAAGTCCTAGCACAATTTTCATCACATCTTGGAGCACCAAAATGGACTCCATTCTAGCCTTCCAAATAGAATAGTTGGAGGTAGATAGTCTCTCACTAGATTCCAATAGAAAGGAACCCATAGATGCCATGTAATAGTGAAGACTCCTTGTGATTTAGACGATAAAATTTTGCTTTCTCTCTCAATATAGGATCCTTGAAAGGTGTAATAGCAACTCCTATGCAAGATTTTGCAACAAAATGTGAGATGGATCTCACTAGCTCTACCAATCTCTCTCAAACTAGATCAACCTCTCATCAATTGATGGAGTATAGGCAAAGTTTGGGTCAAATTATCTTTGGCACGTGTGAAACACTCCAAGAATCCACAAATCACTCAAATACAAGCCAATTGTATGAAAGAAAGTGGCTATGACCTCAAAATGATGACTAAGTCTCAAATAGATGACATTGGCAAGCCTCTTCTTGAATTTTTTGGTCAAACTAGCAAGATATCATCAAACCAAATGCGTCCACACAAGTCTAGGTGCCCTACCTAACTCTCTTTAAAAGTTGATAACTTTTGATTGGCTCAACCAAATGGATTGAAACAAATTGCTACAAAAACTAGACAAAACTAGCTTTCAAACAAGCTATCTAGCACCAAATTTGGATCTAACTTGGAAGAGAACCACCCAAATGAATTTGGTTGTCCTTCACATGTGTCTGAGCACTGAATTCCATACAATACCTGAAATGATTCAATCATTATGATAATGAACTCTCTTGATCCAAATTTTCTTGAGATAGCATGGGAGATGCATCAACACTCTCTAGATCTTGATTTTCATGAAATTTTTGAAACTTTGGATGATAGATGCATCAAAAGCTTAGGTAGGCTTTGATACCAAGTGAAAATTCATGCACTATAGATCACCTATTGGTTGAAATCCAAGATCAATGGCAAAATCTAAGGCAAAAAAACCATTCTACATGCATTCATTCATTACCAAAAGGTGTTTCACACATGTGGAAGACTTTGTTGGATTATAGGTTCTCCATTAGATTATAGCATTAGCAAATGAGCTACCTCCCTCTACTCTTCTCTCTTTCCTCTATTTTTAATGGCATGTTTGGTTACTGTTAGGATTGGGGATAAGTGTTAGTTTTGTTGAAATAGCAACCAAAATAAGCAATTAAATATAGTTAGAGACCTATCCTTGTGGATCTAACCCTTCTTGACAGGTAGAGGGCTGCTTACACTATATCTACGACCCTACATTCCAGTAAGCAGCTGATCCATGTAGACATAAACTATACCACAATTGAACGAAAAGCGCTAGTGATGGTATATAACATGAATTTTTTTGCCATTATCCCATTCGTCAATCATCAAGCCCTATTGTATCTAGTAAATAGACCATGCACCATAGGATGGATCACTAGATGACTATTACTTCTTCAAGAGTTTGACTTTAAAATTGCCATTTACAAGGGCAAGCAATAATATTTGGCCGATCATCTCTCATGGATACCTAGCGTACTGGAGAGTAAGAGGATAGATGATGAACTTTTTGATGCCATATTATTCCACGTTGATGCTGTTCTAGAATGGGAAATTGACATCGTTGGATATCTTATGTCAAAATGTCCACCCTTGGAAATGACTAAGATGGAATGACGCAGATTAATTATAAAATATACTTACTATGTGTTAATAGTCGGACAACTGTATCATAAATGTAATGATGAGATTATACAATGGTGTGTCCTATCACATGGCCCCAAGTGGTGAGTATTGTCCATGAAAGAATAGTTAGGAGTGCACTTCGTTGCTGAAGCTAGAACATGAAGACACTACAACATGGGTTGTGTTGGTCCAAAATGTTTAAGGATATTCATTGCCAGATTAAGAGGTGTGACACATGCCAACATTTTGATAGAATCCATGAGTGAAAAGGATGATGCTACAACCAATCTTAGTTGAGATGACATTTGAGAAATGGGGCATTGACTATGCCAATCCTATACGGCCAACTGCGTGAAAGTTCCCAAGCTCAATATATCATCGTATCCACAGACTGTGAAAATTGTCAACATTTCCTAGCTAGTTTGAGGCCTAAATTGGCTAAAATTGTAAATAGTTTTGGTTCTGGAGTTTCACACGTGTGAACCAGGCCACAATGTTTTTATTTACTGTATTTTTTCAGTATGATGAAGTGTCAAACTTCATACCCTTCAAAATGAGACCATTTTGATGTATTTTGGTCATATAAGCCATTTTTAGCTATTTTTCCTATATAGGGAATATCTAGGGTTAAGTACCTTCTAGAGAGAGGAGAGAGAGTCATCTTCCTCATCCATAAATAGTAGGGAAGTCGTGGAGAACAGGTTGGAGAAACCTTTTGTATGCTTCATTGAGATCAATAGATCATTGTCATTGTTTCTTCCTCCATTGAGAGCATTGTTGTGTGTATTGTCTTCAAGCTATTGTGTATGATCTTAGGTGCTTTCCAAAAGTGATAGGCTGATGTATTATGGACTGTATAATGCTATTTTGGGCCGCACTTGATGTTTATGGAAGTTTCCATTTGTGATAAATGCTTTTTGATCAAGTTCTTTGCATTCTAGGTAGCATAGAATGTGTTGCCAATTCCTAGCTTATGTAGTTTGGAGTGCAAGCATTCAAGCCAATGATCTTGGAGTTTAGATCCACTTAGGATCTGTATTTTTCACATGGTATCAGAGCTGGTTGGCTTCTATTTACAGTAAGTATTCCATTTTTGGTGATATTTGGATGTTTGATCAAGTTCTAGCATGATTTTGCATTGCTTTGTTGATCAAATCTTACTAACCTTTGTTTTGTGAGTTGAACTTGTGGATCAAAAGCATATTTCAGGTCTATTGAAGATCAGAGGCTGAAAAGAAACTATTTTGGATCAGATCATAACACCTAATCATTTGTGATTGTGAGGCTTGTGCATATTCAATACTAACAATGTTCTTTTCAATCCTATTGTTGACAATCTCCATTCTTGGATGAACACTCTCCTTAAGTGGATGAAACTTCTCCTTAAGTGGATGACAAATGCTCTTTTGAGTGAGTTGTAATTCTCCTAAAGGCTGAGCAAAGCTCCCATTTGGATGAAAGATCCCCTTTTTTGGGTGAACATATTGTAAGCTCCATTGTGAAGAGCATATTGTAAAGATTGTCATCAATTTTGGCATAAATTTTGGTGTACTTTGTTGAGCATGTAAGTAACTCTCCTTATGTAATTTGATTGGAGCATTTGCTGGAAGGTGTTAACCATTATGCAAGTGTGTTTTCAGGTTCTTAACAGGTTGAGGAACATTCTCATGTGAAGTGATCTTAGATCTACATCTAAACACCAAGATTTGACAAGATAGTGAAGCTAGTCTTGTGATTCACTAAGTGTGCTCATTCATTCACCTCTAAATCTTGTATTTATCACTTGCTGGAGTTTATAAACTTTTAGAAGTGTGGTTTACATGTGGTTTTACAGGTTGAATCAATATCTTAGTGTGTTGATCATATGTTGATCAAGTTTGTTCATTACTAGGTAATCTTGGCATCCTAGTTTTGGGTATTTTCTAAGAATGCAAGTAACTCTTCACACCATAACTTGATTTGGTCACTTGCTGGAAAGTTTGAGAGCTTAAGCAAGAGTGTGTTCAGGTTGGTTTGATTTTGTAATCCATTCTTAGTGTGTGCAAAGTGTTGCATGTGTTTCAATCTTCCTTTCTATGCTTGGAAACCATCTAGGTTCAAGATAGAAGTGTTTTAGGGTCCTAAATCTTCATAGATCTCTTTATCTATCATTTGTTGAGAGAAAAGTGAGTGCTAAGTGCTTTAGGACAGAACCTAAAAGTTGAAGAAACATTAGAATCATGGCTTCCAATGGTGGGATCATGCTAGAGTCTAGTGAAAGGTTGAGTTCATCAAACTACTCTACTTGGAAAGTGAGGATGGAGTCCTTACTTGAGTTGAATGAACTCATGGACATAGTTGCAGAAATTGAAGAGAGACCTCTCACACTTCAAGAGCAACAAAGGTTTGATAAGAAGGCCAAAAGGGCTCTTCATATCATTAAAATGAATGTTACAAATGAACTTCTCAAGGAAGTTGGAAAGTGTCAAAGTGCAAGTGAGGCATGGAATGCCTTAAAGAAGCTCTTTGAATCAAAGTCCACATCTAGGGTATTGACCCTAAGGAGACAAATATTTTCTAGTAGGCAAAGAGAGGGTGAAAGTGCTCATGCATTTATCTTGAGAGTTAAGTCCCTAAGTGATGATTTAGCATGCATTGATGAGAACATAAAAGATGGTGAAATAGTCCAAGTTATGTTGAATGGTTTGCTAAATGAACATGCTAACCTTGTGCAAAGTTTTGCCATTCAAAGAGTCTTGCCAAGTGTGGTTGACTTGCAAGAAATCTTATTGGCTGAAGAACATAGGTTGCAATCAAAGCTTGATGGTGCATCCTTGCAAGGTGGAGGTGAAGAGGCTTTCTTCACAAAAGGCAAATTCAAGGGCAAAGGTAAAGGCAAAGGGAAATGGTCCAAAGGTGGTAACTTTGATCATGATGATCACTCTTCCTCTTCCTCTTCTACTAAGAACAATAAGTCAAAGTTCAAGTGCTTTTATTGTGGGATAAAAGGTCATTTTGCAAATGAATGTTATAAGAAGAAAAGAGAGCAAGGAGAGAGGCAAGGAAATCTTACAATAGATGAGGAAGAACATAACACATGTGAATCACTTGTTATGACTTCAAGTTTGTTAGCCAACATAGATGATAATGATCCTTGGTGGATTGATAGTGGAGCCTCATCTCACATGACAAGACATAAGGAATACTTTACATCCTTATTGTCTTATGAGGGAGAAGGTAACATCATCTACACTGCAAATGATGGTCAATGTGACATCAAAGGCATAGGCACTATTCCTATTTCCCTTTCAACAAATAGGAAAGCAAATCTTGAAAATGTTTTGTACATTCCTTCAATCACTAAGAATTTGCTTAGTGTAAGTCAAATGATTGACAAAGGACTTGATGTGGAGTTCATTGGAGATGCATGTTTGATAAGTAAATGTGGATCCTTGATTGCTCAAGGTAGGAGGCATGGTAAACTTTTCAAGCTTGATGCATGTGTGATCTCTAATCATGAAGGATGTATGGCTAGGGAGCAATTGACAAACCAAGAAGTTTGGCACAAGAGGTTGGGCCATCCCAACTTCAAATCTTTGGAGGTAATGGCAAAGAAAGAGCTTGTTCTTGGTCTCCCTAAAAGTCTTGTTGCAAACAATAGTGTTTGTGAACATTGTGCCTTGTCCAAATCTCATAGACTTGCTTATTCTAGATCTACTTCTAGATCTAAAGAAGCTTTTCAACTTGTGCATTCTGATATTCATTCTTCTAGTACAACTAGCAATGGTGGGGCAAAGATGTATGCAACTTTCATTGATGACTTTAGTAGGTATACTTGGATCTATCTTCTTAAAAGTAAGGATGAAGTGTTTGCTGCATTTGTCAAGTTCAAGAATGAAATGGAAAACCAATTCAATACAAAGATCAAATGCTTAAGATCTGATAATGGAGGGGAATACACCTCAAATAGGTTCAAAGACTTTTGTATAGCACATGGGATTAAGAGGGAGATGTCTAGTCCTAGGACTCCACAACAGAATGGAGTGGCCGAGAGGAAGAATAGAACCCTTTGTGAATGTGCCAAGGCAATGAGACTACATGCTAATCTTGCTAAGTCTTTTTGGGGGGAAGCTTTAGCATGTGCTAACTATCTATGTAATAGATGGACAAGTGCTTCCTTGGATGGTAAAACTCCTCATGAGGTTCTTTATGGTAGAAGGCCGAGTGTCAAGCATTGTAGGATCTTTGGATGTACATGTTTTGTCAATATCACACTTGATGATAGAACTAAAGAAGATCCTTCATCAAAGAAGGGTGTGTTTGTTGGCTATAGTGAAGTAAGCAAGGCTTACAAAGTGTACATTCCTTCTACAAAGAAAGTTGTCATAAGTAGGAATGTCATCTTTCATGAAGAGAATGTTTCCAATGTTGTTGATGTTGATGTTGATGTGCCTACTAATCATCATGATGTGCAAGATGTCTTGGATGAAGATGGAGATGCCACTCCAAAGCAAACTTCAAGGAAGACTCAAAGGCAAAGGGCTAAGCCATCAAGGCTAACCTATGATGAAAAAGGAAAGCAAGTGGTGGACAACTCTAACTTTGCTTTTCTTACCTCTTTTGATGAACCAACTTGTGTAGGTGAAGCAATTCAAAAGAAGGAATGGATCCAAGCCATGGATCATGAGCATCAAGCACTCATCAAAAGCAACTCATGGAGGTTGGTAAAGCTTCCAAAGGACAAGAAGGCAATTGGTTGTAAGTGGATCTTCAAGATCAAGACAAATCAAGATGGATCAATCAACAAGTACAAGGCAAGGTTGGTGGCAAAGGGGTATGCTCAAGAATATGGTATTGACTATGATGAGACCTTTGCACCCGTGGCAAAGATGGTAACTATTAGAATCCTAATCTCTCTTGCAACTCTTTATGATTGGGATATGTGGCAAATGGATGTTACTAATGCCTTCTTGAATGGTGATCTTGAAGAAGATATTTACATGGAGCAACCCGAGGGCTATGTTTCACATGATGAGCCTAATCATGTGTGCTATCTCCAAAAGAGTTTGTATGGGCTAAAGCAAGCACCAAGGAGTTGGTATGCTAAGCTCAATTCCTTCTTACTTTCTCAAAACTTTGTTATGAGTGAGTATGATCATTCTCTCTACTTTAGATTGAATGAAAATGATATCACTTTACTTTTGATCTATGTTGATGACATTATCTTAAGTGGTGGTAACAATCTAGATATAGATGAAATCAAGATGGCACTCAAAAGAGAGTTTGAAATTCAAGATCTTGGTAAACTTCATTATATCTTAGGAATAGAGATTATTAGAACTTCTAAATCTACATTCATATGTCAAGAAAAGTATGTTAACTCTATTCTAAAAAGGTTTCATATGGAAGATTGTAAAGTTGTTTCTACTCCTATGGAATCAAATGTAAAGCTAACTACAAGAAGTAATGAAAGATCCTTCAAGGACATTACTCTCTATAGAAAGCTAATAGGATCTCTTATATGGTTAACCATCACAAGACCTGATCTAAGCTTTGTGGTTGGTAAACTAAGTCAATTTATGCAAGATCCTAGTGAGGCTCATTGGAAGCTAGGAAAGAGAGTACTTAGATACATCTCGGGATCTAGAGATTTTGGCATCTTGTATGGAGGTACTACACCTAACCTTTGTGGATTTTCAGATTCAGATTTTGCAGGTGATCAAATGGATAGGAAGTCAACAAGTGCCTTTGCAATCTATCTTGGAGATGGAGTGGTCTCATGGCTATCAAAGAAGCAACCAACTATCTCTCTATCTTCCACCGAAGCCGAGTACAAGGCATTAACAACATGCACCAAGGAGATTCTTTGGATCAAGAGGATGTTATTGGATCTTCACTTGCTGGAACCAGAGAAGACTCCAATCATACTTTGTGATAACCTTTCAGCCCAAAGCTTGGCAAGCAATCCTGTTTTTCATGCAAGGAGCAAGCACATTGAGATTGCTCACCATTTTGTGAGAGATCAAGTCATTGCCAAAGAGGTGGAGCTTCAACATGTCTCTTCAAAGGAGTGTGTGGCTGATATCTTCACCAAACCATTGGGAAAGGACCTATATTTAATGCATAGATCTAATCTTGGAATGTGCTCAAAGACTATGTTGAAACTAGCATCCAATGTTGAAGAGGGAGTGTGAAAATTGTCAACATTTCCTAGCTAGTTTGAGGCCTAAATTGGCTAAAATTGTAAATAGTTTTGGTTCTGGAGTTTCACACGTGTGAACCAGGCCACAATGTTTTTATTTACTGTATTTTTTCAGTATGATGAAGTGTCAAACTTCATACCCTTCAAAATGAGACCATTTTGATGTATTTTGGTCATATAAGCCATTTTTAGCTATTTTTCCTATATAGGGAATATCTAGGGTCAAGTACCTTCTAGAGAGAGGAGAGAGAGTCATCTTCCTCATCCATAAATAGTAGGGAAGTCGTGGAGAACAGGTTGGAGAAACCTTTTGTATGCTTCATTGAGATCAATAGATCATTGTCATTGTTTCTTCCTCCATTGAGAGCATTGTTGTGTGTATTGTCTTCAAGCTATTGTGTATGATCTTAGGTGCTTTCCAAAAGTGATAGGCTGATGTATTATGGACTGTATAATGCTATTTTGGGCCTCACTTGATGTTTATGGAAGTTTCCATTTGTGATAAATGCTTTTTGATCAAGTTCTTTGCATTCTAGGTAGCATAGAATGTGTTGCCAATTCCTAGCTTATGTAGTTTGGAGTGCAAGCATTCAAGCCAATGATCTTGGAGTTTAGATCCACTTAGGATCTGTATTTTTCACACAGACTACCTAACCAAATGTGTCAAAGCTAAAGAGTGTATGAAACCATCCTCATCCATTTTGGCTGCCCCTTGGAGCTTGTGAGTGATTGTCATACCCATGTCCTAAATGAAACCATCACTCGTTATCTTCATATATAGTTGTCCATCGAAAAGGTATGCCCTATTATCCATGCTGTAACGAACAAGCAGAATCATCAAACAAGGTACTCTTTATCATCATCATGAAAATGGTCGAGGCTCAGACTAGGAACACTGTAGGCACATTTGTATTTTGTATATCATTTTATTCTAAGTCAATCTTGTAAACTAATGGCTACGCTAAATGCTGGTTAGTTGCGACTGTCTGTTTCCATTGGAATAGACTGTACTTGCGATCATCTTTCTTTGTGAGATCGGACTGTGCCGCATGGAACTTCGGGGATGAAGGAAAGTGAAGTTTGTTTTTCAACACTGAAGTTTCCTTCAGCCAATTCCCATAATCTTTCTATGCTTTTGGAACAGTTGCTTTTCAAGGGGTTTTGTCAGAACATCAGCTATCATTTCACTGGTTTTCACATACTTAATCTGAATCTCCTTTCTCTGCACAAGATCTCTGACATGATGATATTTGAGTGATATATGCTTAGTCTTGGAATGAAAGACCGGATCTTGAGTCATGGAAATTGCACTTGTATTGTCCATATACATGACAGTAGGCTCTATTTGCTTTTTTCCAAGTTCATTTATAGCAACTGCCTCAGCCACACAACTTCGTTCACATTCTTTGAAGCTGCCACATCCTCAACTTCACATGAAGATTGTGCCACAAGTGTTTTCTTCTTGCAAACCCAGCTAACTGGCCCTCCACACATCATGAAGCATCCGCCAATGACTAATTTACTATCATATTTTGAACTTGCCGAAGTAGCATCACTGTATGCCGTGGCTTTGAATAGAAAATGCCAAATTCTGTAGTTACTTTGAGGTACCACAAGACTCTTTTTGCTAGCTCCGAATAATACCTTTCTGGATTGTTAGAAAGTCATGCTAAAGCATAAATATGAAAGTCCAAATATGGTTGAGTACATACAACAAGATACATTAGAGCTTCGATTAGATTTCAAAAAGGTGTATTACTCATTTTGAATTCTTCTTGCTCAATGCTTGGACAGTCATCCTTTGAAAGTTTTACTCCAAGTGCCATAATAGTTTCCTTCCCTTTGCATTCAAGCATTGCATAGTCTGCCAAAATTTTGCAAATATAACTTTGTTGATAAAGTTTTATGTTTCCAGTTCTTTTATCTTTCGCGATTTCAATTCCTAGGAGTTTCTTAGCTTCTCCAAGGTCTGTTATTTTGAACTCTTGCCCTATGAGAGCCTTGGTTTCTTGTATCATCTCTAAGTTATTTCCAAACACTAGAGTATCATCAATGAATACGACTAAAATTAGAGAAATATCACCCTTAGTTTTGATGAATACATTACTGTTTGAAACGAGTGTTCTAAAACCAATAGAGATTAAAAGTTCACACATTCTTTTATGCCAAGCTCTTGCAGCTTGTTTTAACCCATAAATGCATTTCTTTAGTTTGTAGGACAGATAAAAAAACTGTGGGTTGAGAAAACCTTCAGGCTACCTCATTTTCATCAAAAAACCCATAAAGGAATGCAGTCTTGACATCTATATGGTGGACAATTAAGGAATGTGTAACAACCAAAGTAAATAAGAGATGAATCATAGACCGTTTTACCATAGAAGATAATGTTTCTTGATAGTCTATTCCATACTTCTAAGAATATCCCTTGGCTACTAATCTAGCCTTGTATCACTCAGCACTCCCATATGGTTTCAGCTTTATCTTGTAGACCCATATGCATTCCACAATTTTCCTTCCTTCTGGCAGGTTCTCAAGTGTCCATGTTTCATTCTTCTGCCATTGAATCAATTTCTTCCTGCATTGCCTTTTTCCATTATTCAGATTCCTGACTTGCCAGTGCCTCTGAGTAAGATGCGGGCTCAATAATCATTAGGCATCGATTGCTTTCACAATTGTTTGCTGCAACATTTTCAATAGCCTTCTTTGTGAGTTTTCTGATTCTGGCAGAGCGTCTTGGTTGGGCAAGAAAATTTTGCTCTTGATGTTGTACTGGTTGTTGTGGGGCCTGCAACTCCTGTTGTTCAACTGCTTGTTGATCTTCTTGAATAGGCTGTTGATATGGCTCCACAGAAGTCTGTGTCTTCTTGAAACGCTTTTTCATCAAACTTTACATCTCTGCTCACCCGAACTCTATTGGTTTCAAGATTATACAACCTATATTCAGGTGAATTGATTGCATAGCCCACGAATATCGTGAACTTAGACTTCCAACAAGCTTCGACCTCTTCTCTTGAGCTACATGCATATACACCCTGCAACCAAATATTTTGATATGTGACAAGTTGGGATTTTCACCAGCCCAGGTCTCATAAGGTGTGGCATCACTTATAGCAGCTGTCATACTCCTATTTTGAAGATAAACGGCTGTCAAGATAGCTTCTTCCCAAAATTCTTTCGATAGCTTTGCCTGTGCCATCACGCACTTTGCTACCTCCGTCAGGGTCTGGTTCTTTCTCTCGGCTGCCCCATTGTGATGTGGTGTATAGGGCACAATATACTACCTCTCGATTTCTTCATTCTGACAGTATTCTTGAGTTTTGTATTGGTGTATTTGCCACCATTATCAAATCTCAAATTTTTTTTTCTTCTTGTTTGTGTTTCAGCCAAACTCTTGAACTGCTTGAAAACTGTAAACACATCAAACTTTTTCTTCTAGAAGTAGATGAAGGTCGTGTGTGTAGTGGCAAAGTACTTTGCTCCAGATGGAACCTTTATAGGCCCACATAGGTCGCTATAAATTAGTCCAAGAACCTCTTTGGCTCGTGCTCCGTCGAACCTGAATGGTTCACGGTGCTGTTTGCCCTTCAAACACGATTCACACGTCTGTCAGTGACATCTATCCCTTTTGCCATCTTATAGAGTGTGCTCATGCTACAGAGGCACATCCTTTTATGCCATAATTCATTCTTGTTGTCTTCTTCTGAAGTCACCAGAACTTGGTCAGCAGGATTCAGGACTCCTGTATACAAGTTGCCTTTTCTTTCAGCTGTCACAAGGATTTGGTCATTTCTGCAGTCCTTTATCTGACATTCTCCACTATTGAATGTATTATCTTGGCAACTGACATGAGATCACTCTTCAATGTGGGAACGTACATGACTCCCTCTAGATCTTTATAACCAGAAACAGTCTTCAGAAGTAGAGTTCCAGTCCCCATGACGTGGTATTTGACCAAGAATGACTTCTCTTTCTCCATTGGAAGTCTTATAGTCTTTTAAGACCTTCTTTTTGCTAGTGATGTGCGACGTGGCCCCAGAGTCTATCACAATCTTCAAGTTTGAGCATGCATTGAGCACATCTCTTGCTGCCATAGCTTGCTCCGGCTCTTCTTCCTAATGGGAAGATTCTGGAGGATGGGCCTTGTCTTTGTTCTTGCTCTTAGGATTGCACCAACAATCAAATGCTGAGTGGTCCTTCTTCTTGCAATGAATGCAAACATTGTTGGGATTTTCCCAACAATCCTTCTCCTATCAAGAATCAGATATGCAGCATCAAGCATTCACCATAAGCAATCACCAAGTAGGGAGGCGGAAGAAGAACACACAATATCACACTATCACACTACAATCATACTGAATATAAAATTTACATATAAATCCTGAACCCTGATAGAGAGAGAAAACCTACAAATAGACTAATAGACTAGCCTACGACTAATTACAACTGGTAACAACTGTCAACATCAATGTACATTGTAAACAGTAACAATGAAGTTTATCATTGATTTCTAACACTCTCCCTCAATGATAAAATTACATTCTTCTATTCCTAATAGAGTACGAAACCTCTCAAATTTACATCTACCTAATGACTTAGTAAACATATCTGCCATTTGATCTTCAAATTTACAAAAAAAAGATCAATGGCTCCATCAAGAATTTTCTCTCGAATAAAATGATAGTGTATTTCGATGTGCTTGGTTCAAGCATGTAAAACTAGATTTTTGGCAAGCTGAATGCAGCTTTGATTGTCGCAAGATATAGTAGTCGCATTCACCTGTGGCTGACTTAAATCCACAAGCAATCTTCGTAACCATACTGCTTCTTGTGTAGCATTGTTGAATGCTCGATATTCAGCTTCCGTTGATGATAAAGCTATTGTAAGTTGCTTTTTGCTGCTCCATGAAATTGCAGCTATACCATAACTGAATGTATGACCACTGGTAGATCTTCTGTCATCAAAATTACCTGCCCAATCGACATCTGTATAACCTACCAACATTGGTGCTTCAGGGTGATCATACTTCAAACCAAAATTCAATGTCCCTCGAATGTATCTGAGAATACGTTTAGCAGACTTCCAATGTGCTTGACTAGGATCTTGCATAAATTGACTAACAACACCAACAACATAAGAAATATCAGGTCGTGTGTGTGTCAAATAAATCAAACTACCCACCAGCTGTCTATACAAATAAGCATCCACTTTTTCAGATTTATCATATGCAGTAAGCTTCATGTTGACATCCATAGGTGAACTCAAGGTCTTACAATCTTGCATATTGAACTTATAAAGCAAATCTCATGCATATTTGCTTTGTGTAAGAAAGACCATGTCTTCTTTTTGCCATACTTCAATGCCAAGACAGTAGTGCATCAATCCTAGATCACTCATGTCAAAAGCATTGGAAAGATTTGATTTGATTTCATTAATTAACCTCTCATTACTTTCTGTAATAATCAAATCATCCACGTACAACACAATGAACACTATATCTGAATCTTGTCTTAGAATGTAAAGATTAGGATCAACATCACTCTTTACCATTCCCCTTCGCTTGAAGTGCTCATCAATGCAAGAGTACCATGCTCGTGGTGCTTGCTTCAATCCATATATGGCTTTGTTGAGTTTACAAACCAAATGATCTCTTCCTGGCTCAACAAACCCTTGAGGTTGCTCTATATATACCTCTTCATCCAATACTCCATTAAGAAAAGCAAATTTGACGTCCATTTGCTGGATTTTCCAAGCATAGAAAGCAGAAATTGCAATGATAGAACGAATAGTTACCATTTTGGCTACAGGTGCAAAGGTCTCCTCAAAGTCTATACCTTCCTGCTGCTCAAAACCTCTTGCAACTAATCATGCCTTGTACTTGTTGAGTTGCCCATCCGCTTCATACTTCGTCTTGTAGATCCACTTACATGTGATAGGCGTCTTATCATCAGGTAGCTCAACCAAGTCCCACGTTTTGTTCTTCGATATAGCCTCCATTTCTGTTTCTATAGCTACACGCCACTCCTTGTGCTCCTTTGTTTCGTTGAAAGTTTTAGGTTCTTGAGTCGTTAAGATGGATCCCATTAGGACTAGATTCATCTCTAATCTTGCAGGAGATTTTTTATTTCTACTTGATCTTCTAAGCTCTCCCTACTCACTAGATTTGGGAGTATCTCCCTTCTTTGCACCATCTGTGACTGATAAGTACCATCTAGGTACTCTCTTGGGAATTTCAGCATCAGGCTTGCCTTTGTCCAATGGATTTTCTATATCAAAATCCACTTCCTTCTTGACCTGTACTTTCGCTCCCGCATCAAAAGGTTCAGTGATTACTTCAGATTGTTCACCTTGGCCCATCTCGTCAAACGTAGCATCCCTAGAAATTACAAGCTTCTGTGCATTTGTGTCATACATCTTGTATGCCTTGGCCTTCTCATCATATCCAAGGAAAATACACTTGATAGCTTTTGCAACCAATTTCCTTTGTTTCTCATTAGGAATATGAGCATAAGCATCACAACCAAATACTCTCAAATGAGAAATATTAGGTTTCTTTCCAATAACAGCTTCATGAGGTGTCTTACCTCCACGGATTTTGTAGGACACCGATTCAGGATGTGCGTAGCTGTGCTACAAGCTTCTGCCCAAAAGGTGTTTGGCAGACCCTTGCTTTTGAGCATCGCCCTGGCCATCTCAACAATAGATCTGTTCTATTGTTCTGCAACTCCATTTTGCTGTGGTGAATAAGGTGTTGTAGTCTGCCTCTTGATCCCTTGATCTTTGCAAGAATCAATAAATTTTGTCAAAAAATACTCACCACCTCCATCAGATCTCAAAGTTTTGATGCAACATCCTGTTTGCTTTTCAACTAATGCCTTGAATTCCTTGAACTTAGCAAAAGCATCTGATTACTTGCTTATGAAATAAATCCAAATGCATATGCTATAATCATCAATGAAGGTGATAAAGTAATAGTAGCCACTAAGAGATCTAGTTTGCATAGGTCCACATAGATCAATGTGGACAAGATCTAGAATGCCACTGGCTCTCCTTGCTCCACTTTTGGGAAACCTCTCTCTGTTTTGTTTTCGCAAAATGCAACCTTCACAAATTTTATCTTCAAAAGAAATATCAAGCAATCCTATAACCAGATTACCTCTTTTGAGAATCTATAAACTTTGAGCACTAATATGACCAAATCATTGATGCCAAAGATCACTTTGACTATCAACCGTTCTTACCATAGCTTGAGCAAAAGATCTCGCATTCAATTTGTAGAGTCGATTCCCGTTGACTCTAGCTCCTATAGCAATCACTTTGTAGTGATTCTTGATGTCTTTGACAAGACATTTGTCGCTGTCAAAATCAACCTTGAGTTGTTGATCAGCCATCGTCCCAACAAATAGTAGATTGTTAGCTAAGCCAGGTACATATTGCACATTGCTTATCCGCTTTATCTTCCCGCTAGCTAACTTCACTGATACCACTCCAACTCCTTTAACAGATAGCAATTTGCCATCGGCTTGTCCAACTTCATCACCATTGTGAGTTTCCTTGAGTTCTGAAAACCACTCTTTCCTTGAAGTCATGTGCTTGGATGCACCACTATCAATGTACCAAGTATCATGGTTTCATTACTTGTCATTAATGCTGTAATGAACAATTTTGAGCTCTCACCTGTATCATCTTCATATTGATCATCATCGTATTGATGTTGATCAGTATAATTGGTTTCATAATAATAATCATCAAATTGATGTTGATCAACATAATTTTCCACTTGCCCTTTGTCTTTTCTTTGTTCCATCTCCTTCTGTTTCTTGAAGCATTCACACTCCCAGTGGCCAGATTTGTTGCAATACCTACAATTTTCAAGTTTATTTTGCTTGGAATAGCCGCATCTTTGGCCTTGATTCCAATTGCCTCGATTTGGGCCATCATTGGATTGTTCTTGAAATTGTTGGAATGATCCACTATTTGAGTTTCCACCTCTTGATTGGTGTCTTCCACGACCAAATCTACCACCACGTCCCCGGACTGCAAGAGCTTGATCAAATTCCCTGTTGCAATGACTCAAGTTCTCTTGACGTTGTTCTTCCTGCAAAAGCAATCCACCTAACTCTTCATAGGTTGGAAGATTTTCCGGTGTGGCTATACTTGTCACAAACATCTGATGTGACTCACTCAAACTATTCAATGTCAACTACACGATCTCACGATCTTGTACTCGCTCTCCAACTGCTGCTAATTGGTCACGAATCTCTTTGATCTTTAGTAGGTGATTAGCAACAGTTGCACCATCATCCATCCGCAATGTGTGCAGCGTCGTCTTCAAGAATAGCACTCGAGATGTGTTTGTGGTCTCAAACAATGCCTTCAATGTATCCCATGCTTCTTTTGGTCCTTCTGAATCCGAAATGTAGGCAATAATTGCATCTCTAACTGATAAGTTGATGACATTCTGTGATTTTCGTTTTCTTCTGTCAAATGCCCGTTGATCTTCTTCAATCAATGGCCTTGTCTCTTCACCTGTCACGATCTCCCATAGCTCCTTTTCTATCAAAATGTTCTTCAGTTTGAATTTAAAAACTGCATAGTTGCCGGCTCCTTCCAATTTGCTTGACTAATTGAGGACACTCTCACTTAGAGTTGCCATTACTGGATAGACAAGTTCGGATCACAAAAATGGCTCAGTTTGAGCACACAACTTAGTCTCCAAATTTTATCACGCCACAGAACTGTATAATAATTTTTTTTTTGGTTATACACTTGATATCGGAATGGAGCGCGGAAGTACAACTGTCAAGATCCTCTTTAACTTGTGCACGTGGATCTGATATTGGAGCATGCGATATCGAACTGAAGCGTGGATGTACAACTGCTCAGAATTCTCTTTAGCTCGTGCGCTTGGATCCGATATCGGTACGAACATGCAATATCGGACTGGAGCGCAGATGTACGACTGCTCAAGTTTCTCTTCAGCTAGCGCGCTTGGATCCGATATTGGTATGGATATAAAAAAGGAGAGAATATAAGAGCTTTTAGAGGGAATATTCTAGATTCTCTACTTCGGCGCGGCGGCTACGCCGCCTCCTCTTTGCTTAGATTTCGAAACGAGTGATTGTTCAAATAGACAGATATCAATAATGTGAAAAGTATGAAGCCTCAAAGCTCTAAATGGCAGTACTAGACACTGTCTGGTGTGATTTGCAGTACCCCAAACAAACAAATGAGAGATTTCTTGGCACAACTCTCTGACAAATGACACTTTTCACAAAGATTAAAAAAAAAAAATTGTTAAAAGTTTTCCACTCAACAGATTTTTCATCTGTCTGATGTTGCCCTAGCCTTTCTGATGCCTCTGAGACTGTGTCTTTGTTTCCCACTAATAATTGTGAGCTCCAAAACTTGCAAAATACATCAAGAAGGATTTCTTCCAACCGTTTTTGTCTCTCCAAGCTTTCACCTCCTGTGAAGGACTTTCTCACTTCATTGCGGAGCCTGTGACAAGCTGTATCCACTGATTAGGCACGCAAGACTATCGTAGCTTTGATACCATGTCAAGAATCAGATATGCAACATCAAGCATTCACCATAAGCAATCACCAAGTAGGGAGGCAGAAGAAGAACACACAATATCACACTATCACACTACAATCATACTGAATATAAAATGTACATATAAACCCAGAACCCTGATAGAGAGAGAAAACCTACGAATAGACTAATAGACTAGCCTACGACTAATACAGCTGGTAACAACTGTCAATATTAATGTATATCATAAACATTAACAATGAAGTTTACCATTGATTTCTAACATCTCCAAGTGTCCTTTCTTCTTGCAGTAATTGCATACCACAAGCGGCCTTGAGCTGCGTTCTTGCTTGGTTGAAGATGGGCTTTGCTTCTGGGCTTTTTCTTTATGCTTTTTTCTGACAAAAGATGCTTGGTCTCCGCTGTCTTGACAATTAGTATGATCTCTAATGATGACTTCATCTGCTATAGCTTTAACAACATCACTGAATGTCATATTAGGTGTCTTCATGAGTATTGACCTCATGTTGTAGTAGGAGGATAGTAGAGTTCTTATGAAATGTAAGAACTGTTGCTCCGGTGGAATAGCATGATTATGATTTGCAGCTTCCAGTTGATCAAAGATGGCCTTCATCTTCCTAGCATGCTTGTCTAGATCATTGCCGTCCCACTTCATGTTCAAAAGTTGGTTATTGAGATGCAAGATCTCTGCACTTGACATTTTCTCATGTTTGGCTTGTAGCCTTTTCCACATTTTGTGGCTGGTTTCTCGGGTTTTTGCCTGTGCAGAATCCTGCCTAAAACTACAATGTCGTCTTTTTTTGCAAAGTGTCGCCTGTCATAAACTGCATGTAAAAATGTAGTGTCGTTTTTTTGCAAATTGTCGCCTGTCATAAACTGCATGTAAAAATGCAAAGTCGGTTTTTTGCACATTGTCGCCTCTCAGAAAATGCGAGGAAAAATGTAGTGTCACATTTTTTGCAAAATAGTGTCGCATTTCTGAACGTGCCTAAATAGCCTAAAAACCAATTTAGGATCAGTGTTGCAAAACACTTAGTTAGTCAAGATGGCCTGAAGGTAAAATGGCAATAGTGTCGGGTGTCGGGTTTTTTGCCTGTGGAAAAACCCGAGTAAAAATGCAGACTGTAATGACAATCAATTCAAATATGCAAACTGTTGAAAAACAGTTCATTTTTTGCAGGTTTCATTTGAGAGAGTAAAATTGAGAGAAAGGAGGGCAATTAGGAAGAGTAGGAGTAAGATTAAACTCCAACACTCCCTCTTAAGCTTACTACTATGATTCTGAACTACAATTGAGATTTATCATATCTACTAAGGTAGAATGTTGATCTTTGGACAAAGGCTTTGTCAAAATATTAGCCAACATACTATCTATATGACGATAACTTAGTACAACATCTTGGTTCTGAACTTTCTCTCTAAGAAAATGGAGCTAAACTTTTATGTGTTTAGTTCTAGCATGAGTGTGTGGGTTTAAAGATAGAGCTATGCAGCTCTAATTGTCGCACTAGAGTACTGTTGGACCAATCTGTGGGAATTGCAGATCCTATAGTAGCCTTCTTAGCCAAATTATCTCCTTCACTATTGATGTAGCTACAACATATTCAGATTCTGTGGAGGACAACGAAACGTATTTCTGCAATCTGCTATTCCATGAAATGGGTGCTCCTGCAAGAAAACAAATATAACCTGATGTGGATTTTCTAGTATCCACGTCTCCTACCTTAGAACTCTTTGCAGAGCTTTCCAATGCTATAAGCCCGAATTGGACATGTATTGAGACAATGTGCTTACTGCATATGCTAGATTAGGTCGCGTGCAGACCATAGAATACATTATAGATTCTATGACGAACTAATAAGGATATCTGTACATTTCTTGTTGATCTGCTTGAGTTCTGGGGCACATGTCTTTGGACAGCTTAGATCCTAGATCCATAGGTGTATCTATGGGCTTGCAGTCATCCATGCCATATCTGTGAAATACATTGTTTAGATAGGACTCTTGGGTTATAGTAATCCTTTTGCCTGCGTGATCTCTGTGAATCTCCATACCGAGTAGGTAATGGACTGGGCCTAAATCAGTCATCTCAAATTCTGACAAAAGCATAGATTTGGTTTCTTGTAATAACTGATTTGAATTGTTGATAATTAAAGAATCATCAACATATAATCCATTGATGGTAAATGGAGCTGTTGGGACAAACTCCTACATTTGAACATAGCTAATTTGATCATAGCAGAGACATCCGAATATATGTAAATGTTTCAGACTTGGTTTGTAGCCATAGTAGGCTTCAAAGGGTGTGTTGGAGTCGACTGTTTTCATGCTGGAATAATTTTGCAGATAGCAGACTGTAGAAATTGCTTCAACCTGAAAAATTCTAGGGTAATTGAGCATTGACAGTCATGCAGCTTCCAATAATGTTCAGTTCTTTTGCTCAGCTACGCCATTCTGCTGTGGAGTGTAGCTGGTTGTGACTGATGGTGCACGCCACATGATGATAAGTAGTCCGCTATTTCATTTGATAGGTACACTCCCCCTGAATACAGGGCCTTGATTTTCTGACCAGTCTGATTCTCAGCATATTGCTTGAATTCCTTGAAGCAATTGAATGCTTTTGACTTGTTCTTTATGAACATGACTCTAGTGAATTCAGGAGAAGTCATCAATAAATGTAATGAAATATAGAGCTTGACCCAAAGAGTGAACGCTCATAGGATCACATAAGTCACTGCAAATTAGTGACTGAATGGACTTCACTCTTTTGGCTTGTCCTCTTGAAAATTTTGTTCTAGGTTGTTTCCCTAGACAATTTTCACAGGCAGTTTGATTAGTTGTAGAAATAGCATTGATATTCATATCCTTGACCAATTTGTTATGATGCATGTAAATGACCTAGTCTTTGATGCCAAACATGAGCATCAAAGTTACTCACAATAAGTGCATAATCGTGACTCAAGATATACAAATTTTCTTCTCTGTGTGTAGAGAGGATTTCATTGGAGTTCTCATCAAAAATAGTACATCGACTAGCAATAAACAGAGCTCTATAGCCTTGATCAATAATCTTGTTGATAGATAATAAATTCTTTGTTAATTTGGGTACATAAAGTACACCATTTAGTTGTCTAGTGATGCCGTCAGGGAACTACAGTCGAATGGAACCTTGTCCTTCAACCTTGTGTGAACTTGAGCCACCGAAGAAAATGTACTTTGAATCTATTATTGTGAGAGTAGAAAATAGGTTCTTGCATGGCGTCATGTGCTGTGAAGTACCTGAATCAAGATACCATTGATAGGCATCTCTACTTGGTTGACCTTGTACCATCAGCTCCTTGTCCTCTTCTTGTGGATTTCTAACAGTGTCAGAGCCTCCCTCTTGGTGCTGCTGCATCTTCTTCCTCGCTCCATTGTGCTTGAGGATGTGACAATCCTTTATGTCGTGATTCGATCTTTTGCAATACCTACAAAAGAGTCTGGTCTTGGATGATGGTGGTTGAATGTGTTGTTGCTGTTGTTGTTGCATGGAGACTGGTTGTTCCACCTTCTCTTCTTGTCCTTGAAGTTCTTCTTCTTCTTGGACTGCTGCTTATTAGAGTACAATGCCATTGACTTGGTCCTCGTTGTGGATAAGCTTTTTCTCCTGACTTCTTCTTGCAATAGGCTTGTTGTCAGTGTCTGGAGAGACAACGCAGGAGTATTTCTCAAAAGCAATACTATGTTGTCATAGGAGGATGGAAGACTGGCGAGAAGAGACATAGTTGAGTCTTCTTCTGAAATAGAAAAACCTATGACAACATATTGATTCAGCAACTGTTTGAATTCATTCAGGTGATTGTTGACTGAGGTGCCTTCACTCATCTTGAGTGTAAGTGCTGTTGGATTATTTTCCCACTAATCGACTAATCGACATTTTAATCTTCGTCCAACTTTTGTCCAGACCTACAGCTTTCTTAGTGTTTTTACACAGTCTGCATAACTACTCAAAATGGCTCACAGTGATAATTTATGTTCTTATTTGCAGACAGACTGTTTACAACCAAAGCCACCGACTGGCATAGTTATTCATATTTCAACATCTGATGATCAAGAAGAGGATTAAGTATCAAATATTTTTTTCTCTCTCTCAAGCCTGCGAACTTGTACACTCTTGAGCATTCTAGCTCAGTTCTTTAGAGTTGATTAGAGATTGCTATTGCGCTTACTGCTTTTCAGTAGTTTCACTTAATTCAGACTTACATTAGCCGCTTTGAGATAGCTTAGTGTACGTGGCTCCGATCTACAACTTGTTGTACTCATTTACATTTGTTTTGCTTCCACACTGAATCAATACTATCTTCTTATTGCGTCCAGCCTTGTCTCAAAATGTATGCGTTTCTATGGTTCTTCGCAACTAATTATTTGTCTAATGTTTCACAACTAATTATTTGTCTAATGTTTCATGACAAATTATTTGTCTGATGTTTCGATGCTTAATGTTTGGCTACGTAATCACTGTAGTACTAATGATCTCAAAATTAGTTACTATAAGATCAAATGTGATTTCTATCACTATTGTTTTGCTCGAAATTGATAGTCATGCATAAAGAAAGAGGAAGATAGTTTATTCCACTACGCACAATAAATTTTCTTTCTTGTCATTCGAATTCTTTTCTTTTCGAGTTCGACCTTTCTTTCACACACCTCTTTTCAACATGGTATCAGAGCATTGATTCTTCAAGGCCTAATACTATTACTTTTATGCTTGGTATCTTTTGCGATATCAAATTATTCTTCAGTTCCAATCAATTTGTTTTGGTATCAAAGAATTGATTTCCACAGCACTATATCTTTCTCTTAACTACAATCGAATCATCCACAATCTAAAGTTCCAGATGGATTCTCAAAGTAAAGTCGGTCTTATCAAAGAAGGTGAATGGATCCAATTATCATTTATGGAAATTTAAGATGAAGACCTTGCTAATCGCCAATGAGGTGTGGGATGTTGTTACAAATATCAAAGTGAAGCCTGAAGATGACACATACGACTCGAAATGGAAGTCAAAGGATGGTAAAGCTTTTGCGCTTATTATCCTCAATATATCAGACACTCAGATTGGCCGCGTAGCTAAAGCCAGAACTTTGAAGAAAGTTTGGAAGATCTTGAGCTCACTATATGATGTGAGAGATGTAACCACTAAGTTACATCTTCGAAGAAAATTCTTCACACTCAAGATGTCGAATAATGATTCTATAAAGAATCCTATTAACCAGTTTAAGAATCTCTTGCAATAGATGGTCGTTGTCGGATCAGTCATAGATGATCAAGATGCAATTATGACATTACCTTCAAGTCTACCCTCTACATATGAGAACTGGGTGATGATCATCATGACACACTCAGATTTAACTCTTACCAGAGTTATCACTATGTTGCTGCAAGAAGATAATTGAAGAAGTCAAGACACTTCGTCTACCTCTTCGTCTCATGCTCTGTATGTCAACAAGAGCTTGAAATGATAGAAGCAGAAAAGCTCCAAGTAGTCTACATCAAATCGGAAACAGACTCAAGGTCAAGAACAATCATCAAATCCACATTCGTCAAAGAAGAAGATGTTTTGCAGGTCTTGCAAACACAATAACCATGATATCCAAGATTGCCGAATTCTCAAAGCGAAGAATGCAACCAAGCAATCAGATCACCAAGCAAATATAGTTACAGCATCTCCTGAAGTCGAAATGGACAAAGGCGCTTTTATAGTCAAAGACAAATACGCGAATTCAAATGATTCGTGGTTTCTAGATTCCGAAGCTACTCAACATATGACCAATCATCGTGAAATTTTCCAATCATGTACGCCTTACAACACAAAGAAGTATGTTCATCTTGGTGACGATAGCACTCACACTATCGACGGTGAAGGTATTTTAAGATTAAGGTTCCTGCATGATCAATTCAAACTACTGTCAAAAGTCTTGTATGTTCCTAAACTATCTACAAATATGTTATCAGTAAGTAGAATCACGGATTTAGGTCATAGGGTGGAGTTTGAATCTGACCAATGCAAAATTATCGATAGGAGTAATAAGATCCTTGCACTCGGCAAGAGGCATGGATACTTATATAGATTGGCACATTGTTATTCTGATTCTAGTCAAGCTTTGAAAACCTTTGTTCTTGTCAATAAAGCATTATAATGGCATACTCGCTTAGGACACTTGAATTATGCATCTGTTTCAAACATGTCCAGACAATCCTTAGTACTTGATCTCGACTATCCTTCTGGTAAAGTCGATGTCCCTGTTTGCCATAGCTACATCTTTGGGAAGCAGACTAGGATTCCTTTTAGATCGAGCTATAGACATGTAGCAAAAGGTCTGTTAGTTGTTGTTCATACATATATATGTGGACCTATGCAAACTCCTTCATTACTAGATGCAAAGTATTTTATTACATTTATTGACGGATTTTCCAAAAGAACAGTTGTTTACTTCATTAAATAGAAGTCACAAGCTTTCATCAAATTCAGATAATTCAAAGAGCATGTAGAAAATTAGACTGGTAAACAAATCAAAGCACTGAGATCCAATAACGGCCTGGAGAATACATCTCCACTAAATTCAAGGAGTACTGCCTTAATGACGGCATTGAGCAACAATACATTACCTCCTATTCGCCTCAGTCAAATGATCTTGTTGAGAGAAAGAATAGAACATTAGTCAAATCAGCAAAGTGCATGTTATCACAAGCGACACTTCTGAAGTCCTTCTGGGCTGAAACTGTTTCAACAACAACCTATATTCAGAACAAATGTCCTACTAAAGGTCTCTCAAACAAAACACCATTCGAAATTTGGACAGGTACCAAACCTTCTTTATCAAACTTATGAGTTTTTGGATGTATCGCTTATGCACAGATTCCTCATGATCTCGGGAAGAAGCTCGACTTCCAGAGCATCAAATGTATTTTCATCAGCTACACTACTTCATATCAAACCTACAAAATGTTCGATCCTATCGAGTCGAAGATAATCGTTAATCGGGATGTCATCTTCATCAAAGATCAGTTTATTGACCTCAAGGGAAAAGACAAAGCCCATATAGTTGACTCTTCGATTTCATCCGACACATTGAACTTCCCAGTTCCTCAGTTGACTATTCCTGTCGAAGGTCCAAGTTCATCTACTTTCGATGAACAACATATCAATGACGAATCCGAAGATGATGACAACTGCAGCATGATGAAAGTAATCAACTTCCTCTATTTCCCAGAAGATCATCAAGAACTAGCAGACCACCTATCAGGTATATTGACGAGTCTATAGCCTATCTTGTTTAGGAGCCGACTGTCGAAGAGGCACTCAGTCAGCCCGATTTCGATCTCTAGAAAGAAGCTATGGATAAAGAGTATTCATCTCTTATCAAGAACCAGACATGGACGATTGTCGAATTAGCTGCTAGCAGAAACGTAGTTGATTGTAGATGGATTTTCAAAGTCAAGTACAAAGCGGACGGAAGCATCGACAAAAAGAAAGCTCGACTTGTCGCCAGAGGATTTTCTCAAGTATACAACGTCGATTACAGTGAGACCTACGGTCCAGTAGTCAAGAGTTCTTCTATTCAACTTTTATTATCATTTGTTGTTGTAGCAGACTTGGAAATACATCAAATGGATGTACAAACATCATATCTCAATGGAGTTATCGAAGAAGACATTTACATGGTGCAACCCAAAAGTTATATTATCCAAGGTAAACACAATGATGTGTGTAAACTCCATAAGGCACTTTATGGCTTGAAGTAATCTACTCGAGCGTGGTTTCAAAAAATCAATACTTTCCTTATTGATCATGGCTATACACCAAGCTCTTCAGACTTGAATGTTTACTTCAAGATAGTGCAGTAGTCTTTTACCATTATCACTTTATAGGTGGATGACACATTGCTCTTCAGCAACAATATTTGATAAAAGAAGCTAAGACAATGCTATCCTCTGAATTCAACATGACCGATCTGGGTGAAGCTTACTTTCATATATCAGTCTGAGTCAATATGCTCCAACATTATTATTTTGTGATAATCAAAGTGCCATTGCCTTGTCAGCCAACCTAGATTTCATTCTAGGTTTAAGCACATTGAATTTAAGTATCACTATGTCAGAAGCAAAGTTCTCAACAAAGAGGTCAGATTGCAGTACTGTCGAATGCAAGATATGACAGCAGATACTTTTACTAAAACATTAAGCTTGGCTGCACACAAGAAGTTTTCTGCAGAAATAAGTTTAAAGGTCAAGGCATTCATGGATTGAGATTAAGGGGGAGTGTTGGATTATTCTCTCACTAATTGACTAATCAACATTTTAATCTTCGTCCAACTTCTATCCAGACCTGTAGTTTTCTTCGTGTTTTTACACAATCTACATAACTACTCGAAACGGCTCACAGTGACAGTTCACGTTCATTTCTGTAGACAGACTGTTTATGACCAAAGCCACCTACTTGCATTAATCCATCAGCAAGTAGTTTCTAAGAGTTCATAATTGGATGGATGCTAGCACATCACAGCCAATTGGATGATGCTTTTGACGACCTAATTGCTTAGTATAAATAGCTATTCATGTTTCAACATTTGATGATCAAGAAGAGGATCAAGTATCGAATAGTTAGCTCTCTCTCTCTCTCAAGCCTGCGAGCTTGTACACTCTTGAGCATTCTAGCTCATTTCTTTAGAGTTGATTAGAGATTGCTATTGCGCTTACTGCTTTTCAGTAGTTTCACTTAATTCAAACTTACACTTTAGCCGCTCAGAGATAGCTTAGAGTACGCGGCTCTGATCCGCAACTTGTTGTACTCATTTACATTTGTTTTGCTTCCATATTGAATCAATACTATCTTCTTATTGCATTCAGCCTTGTCTTAGAATGTATGCGTTTATGTAGTTTTTCACGACTAATTATTTGTCTGATGATTTGCGACTAATTATTTAATGCGACAAATTATTTCTCTGATGTTTCAATGCTTAATGTTTGGCTACGTAATCACTGTAGTACTAATGATTTCAAAGTTAGTTACTATAAGATTGAACGTGATTTCTATCACTTTTGTTTTGTTCAAAATTGATAGGCATAGTCATGCATGAAAAAAGAGAAAGATAGTTTATTCTGCTGCGCACAATAAATTTTCTTTCTTGTCGTTCGAATTCTTTTTATTTGAATTCTTTTCTTTTCGAGTTCGACCTATCTTTCATACACCTCTTTCCAACAAGTACCTTCTTTCTCAGAAAGAGACGAGTCGATACATCTGAAGTCTCGTAGATACTTGTTAGGATATCTCACGCTTCTTTGGAGGTGGTATTGTTTGATACGTGAGCAATCTAAGTGTCTTTCAGATTCAAGGTACAATGGCAAGCGCTTTGCCATCCTTTGCTTCCCATGTTGGAAGCAGTTCAGGTTCTTCCAATCTAGCTATTGAATCGTTTACGTATTCCCATACTTGAACTTCCACATCTGGAAGTCATCTTCGTTGAATTTGTTAATCAAGCGGATCTCTGAGGTTGAACCTTCCATTAAAATTGAGGGACAAAGATTGAACACGAACAAAATGAACCAGCTTCTATGAAATAAGAATGTATCAAATTCTACTATAAATCCTAGACTCTAGTAATCCATAAACCAGTGCTCTGATACCACATCTATTGGCAGTAGTTTGTGTTTGTGATGCCAACAGGAAAAGAAAGACGATTAATGAAAGCACAGTGATGATTGTGCTTAACAGGAACATGGATCACTTAGAGAACGGAGGTTGCGAGCTGTTCTTTTTGGTTTAAAAGGATTATCAGTGTAGGAGTCTTAGACTGCCGTGAAAGAGAGATTGCAGAAACGATTAGGCGTCTAAGACAGCCATGCAATCCTCTGATACTAATAATCTAATATGAAGATAATGTAGAAATAATTTAGACGTCAGAGATAGCCATACATTTTTCTTTATGTTGATGTTTTCTTTAAGAGGAGTGAGAGTTAATTTCATTCAACAAGAATGCAAAAGGATGTAGAACAGTAGCGAATCTATATAATAAAGTTGTAGTAACAACGATCAGACCACAATACAATTGTGCTGATAAGCGCGTAATCCTACTCACATATTCAAAGCAATTGCTAAAGTTTTGAATATCTTTCTCTCTATGTAATCTCTGCCAGATTATCCTCTAATATATAATGACTTATTATACCTTCAATCGCTCATTTACATTTATATCAATTGGAAGATCTTGCATAATTCTAGCTTTACATTTATAAGATTGCTCAGCTGATCAACTGGCTAATTAGAACAGTTGTTGTTGGAGCGTGAAGACGTAGACAGCCTGTGAGGAATCTGTATTTCTATAGAGTGTCGGATTTTTCAATTGAGTAGAATCCCGTGTGAAACTGCAGTGTCGTCTTTTTTTGCAAAGTGTCGCCTGTCATAAATTGCATGTAAAAATGCAGTGTCGCTTTTTGCAAATTGTCGTCTGTCACAAACTGCATGTAAACATGCAGTGTCGCTTTTTTGCAAATTGTCGTCTGTTTTAAAATGCGAGGAAAAATGCAATGTCGCATTTTTTGCAAAATAGTGTCGCATTTCTGGAAGTGCCTAAATGGCCTAAAAACCAATTTAGGGTCATTGTTGCAAAACACTTAGTTGCTCAAGATGGCCTGAAGGTAAAATGGCGACAGTGTCGGGTGTCAAGTTTTTCGCCTATGGAAAAACCTGAGTAAAAATACAGACTGTAGCAACAATCAGTTCAAATATGCAGACTGTTGAAAAACAATTCATTTTCTGCAGGTTTCATTTGAGAGAGTAAAATTGAGAGAAGGAGGGCATTTAGGAAGAGTAGGAGTAAGATTTAACTCCTACAACATCCACTTCATAAGAGGACCAACCTGCTTGTACTGAAATGAAAATGAAACATGTTTTACAAACTTGAGTTTGCTCCTATTTATAGTAGCCGATTCTAACCTAAGTTCCAAAAAATGGAGGGAGCTCAATTCAAAAATATGAGGGAACAATTTGAATTCGAATTTTAAACCAGTTTGGTGGGACCCAACTTTATTCACTAACTTGACATTTAGGCTCTGCGACATTAAAAGTCTCGCAAAAAGGCCTAAAGTCCTTTTATTAACTTGTAACTAGTTAATAACTATGTGATCATTGGATTGGAGTTACACGTGCAGGGTGCCAAATCCCTCTCATTTATTAACTAGGGTTTGGCCATCTATTTTTAGTATTATTCTTCGCCGACTTGACAGTATATAGATCTGAATCACACCTATGCACAGTGAATCAGACGAAGGCTATTTTTGTATTTTTTAGGGTTTTAATGGATTTTTGGTGTTTTCTAATGTTTTTGAAAATCTGTTGGGAATTAACCTTCGCCCTTCAATCTGAAGGTTCTTTGAGTGAAACCGAAGCTTCCTGCAACTTGGCGAAGGTTTCCTGTAAGAGGGTAAAAAGTTATCAGATCTAATGATGACTTTGTCTCCTTTTTGTTCAAATCTGACAAAAATGACCAATTTTTGTTGTTTTCTCTAATTTCTCATATCCAAATGGATCTTAAGAATTGTGACCTGAATGGATTCCTCTGCTCAACAATTCAAACAAGAAGATTCACTCAAATCAAGCAAAGTCACTCTCAATCTCATCCTAAAATGCAATTTTAACCCTATTTATGCCAAAACAAGATGCCTAATGCAAGCTAACATCCATCCAAACATACTGCAAACTGATAAATTGGCGTAGCTCCCCGGCGATGCCGCCAAAATTGTTGTGGGACTATTTCTAACCTATTCTCAACCCAAGATCCAAGCACACAAGCATCAAGGAGACGAAGTTAGATGTCACGCAGAGGTTCTTGATCCCATGAGAGCAATAGTATAAATCCAAATCCAGCATGCATAGGTGATCCACAATCAACTCTAAGATCCATTAACACTAAGCATTAACCCTACATCCATTAACACTAATCCACAATGACGAAAGCTTACCCTTCTCTCTCTCCCTTTCTCTCACATAAAGCATAAGAATTAGCAAATCCAACAATAATCAAATCCAATAATTAGCAATCATTAAGAAAGCATGAGAGATGGAAGAAAAGAGAATAAAAGCAAGGACATTCCACATCCACTTCATAAGAGGACCAACTAGCTTGTATTGAAATGAAAATGAAACATGCTTTACAAACTCGAGTTTGCTCCTATTTATAGTAGCCAATTCTAACCTGAGTTCCAAAAAATGGAGGGAATTCAATTCAAAAATTGGAGGGAACCAATTTGAATTTCAATTTTAAGCCAGTTTTGGTGGGAGCCCCAACTTCATTGACTAACTTGACATTTAGGCCATGTAACATTAAAAGTCCCGCAAAAAGGCCTAAAGTCTTGTTATTAACTTGTAACTAATCAAATAACTATGTGATCATCGAGTTGGACTTACACACGCATGGTCAAATCCCTCTCACTGATTAACTAGGGTTGGAGTTGTCTCAATATCCAATAGTGAGTCAGAACCTCAACGGATCGAACAAGATCAAAGGGTCGAAATTCAACCCAGATGATCAAATAGACCCAAACAACCTCCATCTCAGATTCATGAATGAACCGGTCTACTCATTTGTGCAAGAACCAAATATTGTTCATGAGGCAATGTCAACACCAGTGCTGACCAGTGGAAAGCTACCATGGATGTAGAATTCGATTCTCTGATCGAGAATCAAACGTGGACCGTAACTGAGCTGCCAAAGGATCAAAATCTGATTCCATGCAAGTGGTTATTCAAGGTGAAGTATGTTGTTGAAGGTAAAATAAATCGATACAAGGCCAGACTGGTAGCCAAAGGCTTCTCTCTGATTTTAGATCTGGACTATTCCGAAACCTTCAGTCCTGTAATAAAGCATGCTTCAATTCGTTTACTTCTTTCATATGCAGCTGTAGCCGACCTTGAAGTTCACCAAATGGACGTCCAAATTGCCTTCCTCAATGGCACCATTGATATGAGCTAAAGGGCAAGGAGCACCTAGTGTGCAAAATTCACAAAGCCATGTGCGGTCTGAAACAGTCTCCAAGAGCTTGGTTTCAGAAAACTAATACTTTTCTAATCAAGAATGGTTTCATTCCAAACTCGGCAGACTCAAATGTTTATTTTAAGTCTGTATCGGATTCCTTCATAATCATCACTCTTTATGTTGATGACACGTTATTGTTTAGTAACAATTTAAATTTGTTGAAGGATACCAAATGCTTGTTAGCACAGGAGTACAGGATGACCGATATGGATCCAGCACACTACTGTCTCGAAGTTTAGATTTTTCGAATTCGATCCAGCAGACAGACTTTCATCAGTCAGCAGAGATACCTCACCAATGTGTTGGAAAAATATGGAATGGTTGAGTGTAAACTGAACCACTTTTCACTCGACCCTAGTTTGAAGCTGTCAAAGGAGTGATGTCCAAAATCCAAGTTAGAGGAGGAGAAAATGAAGTAGTATTCGTTTCACTCCATAATCAGATCATTGATGTATACTATGCTCTGCACTCGAGCTGACCTTGCTTACTCAATTAGCTTTCTCAGCCAATTTCTTTCAAATCCAGGTCCAGTTCATTGGAAGACTCTCATGAAGGTCATGAAGTATGTCCAAGCTACAAAACACCGGAGCATCTGCTATGGAGGCAGCCAATCTGCCAATATTCTAGAGGGCTACATAGATGCAGATTGGGCAAGAGATATCGATAATAGAAAATCAATCTCTGGATTTGTGTTCCTATTTCATCAAGGCCTAATTTCATGGAACAGTAAAAAACAGACCTCAGTAGCATTATCCTCCATTGAATCGGAATACATAGCTGCCACAAATGCTACCAAGGAGGCAATTTGGCTGAGGAACCCGCGTGCAGATATCAAATTTATTCAATCACATCCAACGACCCTGTGACAATCAAAGCACCATTGCACTATCTCTGAATCCGAGATTTCACTCTCGAAATAAGCATATCAAAATCAGGTATCACTACCTTAGAGAGAAAGTGCAAAGCAAAGAAATTTCTTTGGTTTACTACAGGATAGAGTTACAGGCAGCAAATTATTTCACCAAGGCTCTATCAAAGGAGCACCATCTCAGATTTAACAATCTGCTATATCTGAAAATCAAAATTTTTCAGGATCCACATTAAGGGAGAGTGTTCGAATTCATGCTCAAGCCCAATTCCATTAGGTAATGAGCATCCTAAAATCTATTTATACTTATTCAAAAAAAAAAACTACAAAAAAATGAAGGAAGAAAAAGGCTCGAATTTCCTTACAGAGTATCAAAAAATTCATGATCGAATTTTTTCGACCCAATGTCAATCCCATCAAAGAGAAATTTTTCCTACCCTGGATCAGATCGGATCAAGGCGAAAAATATCTGGGTGTCTTCGACCCTAGATCGGATCGGATCGGATCGGATTAGGCTAACTTCTTCGGCCTTGGTTTACTATGCAATTTCTGACCCTTTGTATATTTTTGACCCTTTGTATAATTTGCACTCTCAACTCAAATTTTTCAATACTTTAACGACTTGAAAAATCCGAGATTTTTTTATATCCAAAAGTCATAATTTTCCGATACGGGATCGACTCAAAAATTCCGTAATTTTCTGAGTCATTGTGATTTTCAAGTCAGTGTATATTTTTCGAGTCTTTGTATATTCTCGAGTCCTTGTAAATTTCGATACTGTTAACTAGAATTTCGACCCACATACTGTTAGAATAACGGCTACATTCTGTGGGACTGTAAGTAGATTAACTGAGGCTTTCAATACACTGATCAACTGACATCCAATGAAGTCAACACCCTAACATGCATCTTTTGCAACAATGTACAAGCATTATTCTGCAACGATGATCAGTGGTTAAGATAGTTCTAGAATCAGTTAGTTTGCATTCAATTTTTAAAAAAGAGCATCAAGGAACTCAGCTGAAGTACTGGTATTTGCGCCTACTGTCTTGTGCCCAGCTTCAAGCATTGTACTCAGATTTTATCTATCTAATCAAAGTGCATCATTCCACTAATATACTACTCTATTGTGCATTGTGTTTCTGCGATTCATCTTAAACTCTCTTCTTGCTGGTAACTGCTGCACTTCCGATCCATCACCACCTGCTCCACTTCCGCTGCACCACGTTTTCATTGATTTCCTACACTAAGTACAACTATTGGGTGAGAGCCGAGGATGTATAGGTAGTAAGGTTGTGGATACATAGTTTGAAACTACAAGGGGAAAACAACCACCGAACATGAAAGTTGAGGGATCCTTTTGGTTGGCTATAGTAGATGTGTCTTTTCCCAAGTAAATATGTCCATACTAGTGTGTGGGAAACTGATTAGTTCATCCTTGTTGCTAACATTGTTAATGAAAAGAACTACCTGATAAGTTACATCATGTTTATAGGCTTGATAAATTTCACGCATTTATGCTACATACTTGCATCTAACAATAAATCACTTCACCATGTTGGTCACAATTCTTATAAGAAATATGTAGTTGTACATAATCCCTTGAGCTTTCCAATTAACAATTTCTTTAGCCCTCACCATAGGAAATTTATATGGTCTTAAATTAGTTTCTTTCTATTAAACATATTGGTGACATACGATTTTTTTAAATAGACACTTTCAAATATTGAGGTATAATTAATGTGTTGGACACAATTGAAAACATCAAATTTTCTTAACTAGCACACAACACATCAAAACATACTTATACAAGCTTAATTCTAAAGGGTTTTACCTTTCAATATTTAGGCATAACGAAGACCAAGATATCTATGTAAGAATTTGTATGGTATACCTAAGGTTGTCAAGATTTGAAATGACAAGAATGCAAAATACTTTTCACAACGCACAATTAAACGCTCCATCACACTTTTCCTTGATGTAGAGAAAGATTTACATGTTTGCTAAGCAATTTTAGACTTCTTGGCCATTTGTGACCATGCATATGTCTGTATAACTGAAACTAAAAATCTTCATTTTATTCAATACATGGGTCTTCTACATAGTCTAAGGCTCACTTTTTCCAATGGCAACTGCTATGTATACCTAGCATTAAGAACGTGTAAAATTTTATTATTTCCCAAAATATTTGACTTTGGCAAGTAAATTGAAGAACCGTTATCTAAATTTTTGTGCTGCATTGTTGCTAGCATCTTATTGACATTGTGAGCAATATGAGATCCTAAATTGTGTTTTACAATCTTTAAAAAAATTGAGACTAAAATTGCTCAAAGCATATTGTGATATATGCGATGCATTGTAACCAATTTGGGTAAATGGAGATCCAAAATACAAGTACTACATAAAAATGCCTATTGTATTGTCAACAAGAATCTACCTAAAACTATTTTATTAACTATGAATCAAAGAAAATAAGAACTTCCTTTTTCACCAATTTATAAAGCAATCATCCCTAAACTCGAGATGCCATACTTTAGTGATTAGGGTTTAGATTCTATCCTCAAGTATGAAAAGCAATCAACATAGTCTTTAGCCATGAAGGAAATGGATGGACAAGATGAAGCATATTGTGCTTAGCAAGGGGGCACACAAAGGACAAGCCCCTTGTTGAAGATGATTGGTAAAGCTTTTCAATAAATATGTTTGAATGATTAATCAATTTGTAGTGGTTAGCAACTAATCATTTACCAAACTAACTAACAACAAAAATAAAGCACAATAGCTAGTACATATCTAGCTTTGTCTATTTGCAAATCATTGTGTGCAAATTGTAAATCCAAAAACAACGGTGTTGTCACTAACTAGATGCAAGTCAAAAGGTTTTGAAGTGCAAAAATTATTATTTAGGATAAGTATCTAGAAGTATTAGATAGACTAGTGAGGAAAGAGTCATGTGAATTCTGTAAATTGGACATACTTTCAGCACTGATTAATTGAACCAACGTTTTCAAAAATTGCAATACAAAATGGAAAATTCCAATAGGACCAACCATGCATCTCATTTAATAGGAGACTAATGTTAGACAAACACCAACATGATATGGAAAGCAATTGACCAGAAGCACATGGCAAAAAGGAGATATAGACAGCAGTTAACTTCATGATAAGTATATATTCTTCAGTGAGAGAAGGTTGTATATTCAATGCATAAATGATGAACTAGATAGGCATTTTGGAGCATTGAGGAATACAAAAGTGCATAACAATCTAGCTACCAAGCCCAAGACCATTAGCTGTAATGCATACATATGCCTAGCTCACGGGCTTTATGAATTATGCTAGTAATGTTAAATCTAGAATTGAGATGAGCATGTAAGCCTAAGTATGTGTTGTCTCCAATAGGGCATAACGAGACTGGTCGTGGGTTAGGGCAATACACCAGCCTAGTTAAGAGCAAACCTAAGTTTATCTACCATCAAAGGTTGGTGCCCTTAATTTTGTTGGCTCTTGGAAAGGGTGTGTGTGTGTGTGAGAGAGAGAGAGAGAGAGTGAGAGAGAGAGATCCTAGGAAAGAAGCCTTCCAAGGGATCTTGGGCTAGAGAATAGACTATGGCAAGGAGACTGTGTACAGTGTTCAGCATGCTGCAATAACGGCTCAAGTAATTAAAGCTATTGTGAACTATTCAATTTGCATGTTAGGGATGTTTGTAATGGCATGGGGGTGTATGCATGGTATGCCAGGCATTGATTTTCACTCACGCAGGTTTGGAGGCACAAGCATGGATTGGAATTGTTAAATTCGTCCAATCATACATTGATTCTATCTTCAAAAAGTGTGTAAGGCCCAGAGAATTAAGTAGTGTATGAAGCCAAGTTTGCAGGTTGTAGTGCCAATAATTGTCCAACAGATTTGGCCCTAAAACCGGTACTGCTAAGCCCACATGTAATCAAACAAATGATACAAGCTGTTACACTGGTATAGTGATATATCAACATTATGACTAAAATAGTGCCCCCTCTGACAAAAGAGGCATCAATCTCCACATTATGGAGTCCCCACACTGTCTTAGACCAAGTAAATGCTGGTATAATGATGCAAACATACACCCAACGAACCAAATTTCAGCACAAATTGCAATGTCAAAATGGAGAATGTCTTATACGAGCTACAAGTAACTCCAGACTTTTTGTGCATTGGCTGGTTCAAAGTACATGGGATCCAGAAACTTTCACATCAAGAGGCTTGACTGAAAGAGTGATAAGCATCTACAAAGAGGCTTGACTGAAAGGGTGATAAGCATCTACACATTCAGGCTATCATTATAATAGTCTACAAATCTGGGCAAGAAGAAACCATGGCTACAGGAGAACTTTACAGCAAGACAAGAAACAACTTCCTGTCATCTATTAAGCTATTAAGAAAAAATGTCAGCTAGTAGTAAGGACAAGCTTACATAGCATATCAAGTTTATTGCTCCTTCAAAAAGGACTGCATTCCCTAAGAACACAAGAGATTGCCATCTCATATTTGAATACTCTACAGCCCATTGGTGTGAAACCTGGATGGACTGTAGGCTCAATATTGAAATTTGTATGAAAATTATATCCAAAACAAATTCAAACAGATATCTTCTCATTTTATCTCGGTGATGACATACTTCACATATTGAACACTTAAACTGGTCATCAATCACATCTTCATAAAATTTGTATATCTCAATGTTTACCTTAAGTCAGAAAATCCAAACCTGACAAACAGAGAATTTTAATCAATAAAAGATTCAATGGTATCAACAGTTTTGCAATGAAGAGTGATTGCTTTTAAGAGCACAGCTAAAATTCCGCAAATTAAGACAAAATGTTACAAGAACCTCTAGGAATAGAAAAATTCTATGGAGCTTATGCCTCCAGGTAGAGCTTGAAGTTACAAAAAAATTTCTTTTTCCCTTTTTTTTTTGATAATACTCACCAATACAGGAAGCTACTTTCAATTGAACTGGACAGGTCACAGCAGAGGAATATTATTGAGCACCATAAATGTCTACACATGAAACAGCCAAATATTTGAAGTATATACTAGGTTATCAAGCATAGTTGAGCCGGAAGATATCGTTGAAAACGAAAAAGCTCCCCTGCGCAGGTATAAGGTGAAACATCTGCACACATTCACACACATGCCATCAACAACTAAAAAGGTTATCACAAAGTTCTAAAATGATTGGAAAACAGGTTGAGGTAGCGTAACATTGATGCACATATCAACGTTAAGCTTCTTGAATCTACAACACTAAGAACTCTGAAGTATCTCAACAACCACTAATGCAAAGCCTAAAAGCAGGAACATAATACCATGGACTGCATGTACTGGAGAAGTGGTCAAAATTTGTTATATTTGAAGTATTTACGAGGGAAAAACTGGAACAATAGACAAATTTCCTACATTCTTCGAACCGCGATGCTACCCAGATGGGCAAAAAATGCCTCCTCAGTATGGGCTAGATAAAGAAGGTGATTCCAACTAATCTCGACTTTCAAGGAACCATGACATGCTGTGTCACATCTATATGCATGATGAGTTGCATTAGTTATGACTAGAGGTGGCTCTAGCATGTATGGGGTTGCATGTGTTAGAGGGAATGTTTACATTGTTACCCCTAATGTTGTCATCTATGATTAATTAAGATTATTAGGCCATGCCTGCGTGCTAATTCTAGGGGCCTCTATCTATATTTAGTAAGTCAAGTTAGAATTTAATTAGACTCAAGTTTGAGCTTCTAGTGCTTGATTTGGAGCACAAGTTTTGCTATAAATAGATGTTGGGGGCTTTTACCTTACATAAAGACATTAATTAGCAATTCTTTTGCTTTTGCTTTTGCTTTTTTGCATAGACTATTGTCTATAAGTATGTAGTAGTGCACCCTAGTCCATTTGCAATGGGACATAGTTGGGAGTACATCTCTTATCGTTCCGTCATCATTGTTTGTGCTCTCTTCCATGTATGTGTATGGCTATTGTCTAACAACAATATGAATCTTATCTTGGTTGCTTGTTATGAACAAGTCAGTTTTCTAACATAGTATTAGAGCGTGGTTTAAGATTCGAGAGAACAAGGAGGTACTCAACGAACGGGACCAATCATCATATGCAGATTGATTCGACCATCTTCGAGGTGTGTAGATGGTGTCCCTAGCCAGCTCTCAATTTCAATTTTCATCTAAAAGGGTGGGTGGCAGCATCGTGAAAGGACTCAAAGGAGATTCAACGTTACAAGCTGTGTTGCATGAGGAGACTACGAAGTCTTGTTAGGAATTAATGGTTAATTAATTCATTGTAGAGGCCAGCCTGCGTGCTAGAAGGCCTATTTTTGTTTGAAGTATAGGTACTTCTATCTCTAGTATAAGTACCAATTTTGCTACAATAGTATAGAAACCTATTTTAACTAAGATAGCAAAGATTACTATTGTTAAGACTTCATATTTAGCATTCCAATTGCTATAGTAGAAGAATAGCTTTTGCTTTTGAGCGTGGGCAGTCTCTATAAGAGCAGATGGGCGCCCACCTCCATTGTCATCTCAGTTTTCAGTTTATGAAGCATAACTTCTTGCAGTCTCTCTTCTTCAGATTGTGATGATGTTGTGTGAGTACTAATAAGATTAGTCTACTACGATTTGTGAATTCTATCATGGTATCAGAGCAGGGTTCCTGAGATCGGGATCTACCCTAGAAGGTGTTGGTGCAGGTCACATCTGGTGAAGATAGCGACAGGTACAGGCTTTACCTGAGGGCAGCAGTATCTAAGCAGATCTGTTGCAGGCAGTTTCCAGGACAGGCTTTACCTGAGGATTTGCTGCAGGTGACTTCTGAGGACAGGCAGATCTGCGCAGGCAGTTCTGGTGGAGACAGCATCTGGCGTAGGCAGTTCAGGTGGAGGCAGCAACTGGTGCAGGTTATATCTGCAGCAAAGGAGGCAACAACTGAGATCAGTGTCGTCTGAGGACAGGCACAGGTCAGATCAGAACCAGACAGGTTCTATTTGGGACAGGTAGCAATCAGATAGGTGTTATCTGAGAGCGGCAGAACTTGGACAGGTCAGAACCAGACAGGTTCTATCTGGTACAGGCAGAGATCAGATAGGTGTTATCTGAGGGAGATCAGATCAGATTCAGGTCAGAACCAGACAGGTTTTATCTGAGACAGCAGACAGGCAAATCTGAGGCAGGTAGTATCTGGACAGGTGCTATCCAGGGAAGGCGACAATTAATAAATTGTTGCATGCGATTATATTAAAAATGCTATCATTTTTTGTAAGACAACGATGGGGAGTCTGCATAAATCTACTTTACAGGAATCAAGCAAGTTAGATGGATCTAACTATAGCTTGTGGAAGTTCAAACTTCAGGACAGAGATTATTGGGAAATTGTCACGGGACGAGGTGATGGCTCACGGTCTCAATGATCAAGATAGAAGGATATTTGAGAAGCGGGTACAGCGTGCAAACCATATCATCAATTTATCCGTGAAGGTTATTCCTTTGATCAAGAATGCGGTTAGTCCTAAGGATGCATGGGATATTCTTAGGAATATATATGAAACGGTGAGCAAGGCTCGAGCTTTTTTCTTGAATAATAAACTTTATACCTTGAAAATGGAATCAGAAGAATCCATTACGGATTTTATTACCAGGGTGAAGGATCTAAGAGATCAGTTGTCTTCGATAGGGGAAATTGTACTTGACAATACTCTTGTACAAATTGTTTTGAACAGCTTACCATTTTCAATATTAAAACTTTGTTATGACATTGAGTTTGAGCGAGAGATCGCCGACATTCGACGACCTCAATGGTTTGCTACTTCAAGAAGAGTTACGAAGACAAAACTTGAGGTCTAGGGAAGATTTCAAGGAGCTGGGTTTCTTTACCAACATATCCCTCTTGTGCGCGATCTTTACAGTTAGTTTTGTTTCGTTTTCAAATGTAAACAAATGGAGAGAATCACTCAAAATTGCTTCCAAAACCAAGATTGGTGTCTCACATTGATTATGGCCAAATGTGGCTCTATATATACAATAAGTGGGAGCTCGTGGTACTGATCATCCCTATGATCCCACATGTGTAAAGGTGCTTTGTCATATGATGATTCATCATGCAAAACTGACACTTGGACAAAACCTTCTATTTTGAGCACTTTTGGTCCATTTTCCTTCTATATGGAGATCTACTTGGAAATCTTCTAGAAGTCAAAATTCGCCTACTTCAGCTTATTCCACACATGTGAGCTGTCCTCTACACATGGGATATGACACCTAACCAAAGGATGTGGCTCATGCAATCAATAGATGTCATATGTCTAGAAAACTAGTTTTTGGCCTTTTTAGCCACTAGAACTTGAATTAAATCATATGTACAACCTATATGATTATGGCACATGACAAGTACACTATTTTCACACGTGGGAACAGGCTCCACACATGTGTGTTTATCTATATACAAGATTTTTGGCCTCTACCAAGCTTATTTTTGCATTTTTCACAATGTGTTAGAGTAATACAAAACTTGCGAAGAGGTCAAATTTTGGATATTAATAAGACTTCTACACTGTCCATCTTGTTGAGCTAATGAATTTTGCTTTTTTTTTATGGCACCGAAATTCGGGCTCAAACGGAGAAAATATGATAGTTCAAATAGAATATGAAATGTAAAACTCAACAACTTAGCAAGAACGGGCTAAAATCATTAAAATGAAATAATAATTATAAAAATACAATTGATTGCACAGTGTCAAACTCGACATACTGATTACTTTTGCTTTTCACTGTACTGAAATCCGAGCTCAAACAAGAAAGTTATAGCAGTTGACAAAATAGTAACGAAAAGAAAATTCGCTAAGGGTCCCTCAAATTGAATTTGATAATATCCTGGATTCCATGGACATTTGTGTGCTCTTAGCAATTCTGTAGGGACCGAGAAAAATCACAAAATTTACGACAAATTTTTTAAACAATCACCTTGGTGAACTCTCCAAGTGCTCGTAATAAAATCAAAGAGCTCGTAAAAAAAAAATGAAAAATGTCGAAAACAAAATTTTTCCCGAGCACAGGCGAGAAATGACCCGAATTAGTAGACGTGAAAAATAGGCAAGTAATAACTTTCCAAAAATAGCAGGTGCGAAAAGTAGCCCAAAATAGTAAGCGCGAATAATGGCGAAAAATCACATGCGAGTAATGACTTTTCAAAAATACAAAGCACAAGTAATGGCAAAACATGACAGGCGAGTAATGACTTTCCAAAAATGAAGTGCGAGTAATTGCGATAATAGCAGGTGGCGAGTAATGGCTTCAGTGCAAAAAATAATAACAGCAAGTAATGTGCAAAAAATGGCTATAAATAGCAAGGCAAGTAATGGGCAAAAAATGTCTATTCATAGTAGGGCACGAGAAATGGTTTCGCACGTGTGGCAAGTAATGATTTACTATTCATAGCTAGTGCGAGTAATCACCTCAAATAGTGAGTAATGGAATTACCATTCATAGTATGCATGAGTAATCACCTCAAATGGCGAGTAATGGAATTACTATTTATAGTAGGCGTAGGTAATGGTCTCACATGTGGCAAAAAATAATTTTTTTTATAAATCGAAACTTCAAAATGAAGAATACAAAAAAATTAAATTGGAATGAATTCACTAAAATGGCCATAACTTGGTCATTAGCTCCAAATCAAGAAAATGCACTACCTCCAGAAAGCTAAGAGGAAGAGCTACTGATCTAAAGAAAGAAATCACACAAAAATGAAGATTAATTGGTCAAAAACTAAACAAAAACATAATATTTAGTAAGCTCATGGGCTAATTGCACGCAGCACATGACATATCTATCAAAAAAATAAGTCCACTCTTTAAAAAACCTAAAAAAAACTATCAAAAAAAGTCCAACCATTCCTTCAAGAGAAAACAATATGTGATCCATACAGCTTTCCCCAGTCCAAAACAGAGATGAAGCAGATCACGATTTGCTGCATCTATGCTTTGAACCATAGTTGCACCGAAACGTGATTCTGGGGTTGAGCGTTTCGGAAATCGCGTTTTTGAGAAACGCGATTCTCAGCCCAAAATCGTTCCAAAAACGTTTTTTAAAACAAATAGTAAATAAAAATTTTTGAACACCTCTTCACGGCCAGAATCGCGCCAGCCGTGGAGGTGTTAATTTTTTTTGTTTTGAGCTGTAGGCATCGGATCTTGGCGTGTGGATAGTCGATAGGCATCTACTCAGCGATACGGAGGTGGTGTGCACGGTGCCAGGGGGATCTGAGCTTCGTGGAGATCGAAACGATCAGTTTTCGATTTTTGGTAAGTGTAGGCTTGTTTTTTTGCAAGTGTTGACATTGAACTGTAGGCAACCAAATCAAGCGCAGTTTGGCTCTAGACCACCTTTCTTCATGCCCACGGTGATTCCTACGGGGCAGTTTCAACCATTACGGCACACCTTGCGAGATTTGAACACCACAATCCAAATGCTTTTTTTTTTTTGCCATTTTCAGAAAATGGCTTCTGGGCAACCGATTCAGGTGGTGTCTGAGCCTAGAGTGCATTTCCACATGCCCGCACAGACTCCTGTGACCTCCGTTCTGCCCGTCTACGTCCGTTGCACAAATTTCAATTTTGTTGCCCTAATTCCATGTTTTTTAGGGTTTAGGGTTAGAGCATCATGCAAGCATTCGCCAGTAGCGTGGTTTAGGCCTGCACTGGACTCATAGACGCCTGCAAGGACTCCCATGCTAGCGTCAGTCGTCCGTTTTCGCTCGCACTGAAATTATTCTATCCCTCGCCATGTCTCGTGTGTTTTTTGGCAGTTGCTATGATCTTGCTAGAATCAATGTGACGCATGCTCGGATGTGTTCAGCTCTGTTTTAGGTTGGTAAAGTTTTTCAATGCAGTGTGTTTTCTTCTACTGAACGGTTGTTTGCTTGTTTTTGTTCGCAGGTTTAATCTCGTGTGGACACGATGTCGGTGCAGGGCCGAGGCCTTTGGGGCAAGGTTGAGCTTACTGAGGGGGATGTGGCTACACGCCATGGCTTGGGAGTCCGTAGATGGAGATGCTTGCATTGTGGTGGTCTCTTCACATGATCACTTACTAGGGTTAGGGCTCACTTACTGAGGGTCAGAGGGCCGGGTGGGCGGGCATTGGGCATATCTGATTGCCCCAGGATTTCAGATGAGGAGAGACAGAGGTTGTCTATTACGTACGGGCACGGTGCTGCATCACAGGTTTCTTTATAGGGACAGGGACTGGGACAGAGACAGGGTGCTGCATCACAGGTTTCTGGACAGGGACAGGGACAGGGGGCAGGCGCAGCTGCAGGTTCACAGGCAGGGGTCACAGGTATGCAGGCACGGCCTACTACGGGTGCAGAGCCTAGTACAGCACGTTCTTGGCAGGGTTTAGGTGTACTAAACCGCAGCAGCAAGGCTTACTTCAGAGGGGAGAGCGTCACAGGAGTGGAGCATCACAGGCAGTCGTCGGCTAGGCATCATCACAGTGGGTAGGGCCATCCCAGGGCATTGGATCACAGTCACTTGACACACAGACACGCAGGGGTACACACAAGGGTGGGGGCAGGCAGAGTGGGGGCAAAGGAGGGGAGAGAGGCAGAGGCAGAGGGAGAGGCAGGGGGAGGATCCAGAGCCAGAGCACACAACAGAGAGCCAGAGCACACGGCAGAGCCAGGGCCACACCACGGCATATGGCTCCCTCCAGTTCTGATTCATCTACAGACCCTTGGGATCTGCAGTCAGGCACAGATTCAGATGATGGTTCCTACCATGACTTTGACGAGCCTTAGTTGTGTAGTTTTCATTATGTTCATGGAACATCATTGTACTCCATTTTGGTGCCATGTGGCCCAATATTATATATTACGATGATCCTATTCATAGCAGTGTAATGATTCAGTACTGTTCTTTGAGAGAGAGAGAGAGAGAGAGAGAGAGAGAGAGAGAGCGAGAGAGTATGGTTGAAAAACGATTCCATATGGTTGAAAAATGCTTCAGTACGGTTCAGGACGATGCAGTATGGTGAATGGTTTAGAACACTTAGCATGGTTTTTGTTTAGCACGATTCAGCATTTTTGTTTAGTTTGTTGGATCTGAGAGAGATAACGAGAGAGAGAGAGAGAGAGAGAGAGAGAGAGAGAGAGAGAGAGACAGAGGGAGTTAAATTTTGGGGCATCATGTTTTTTTATTAATGCACCTGGGAGTTAAAGCGTAAACCTAGGAGTTAATGCACCTAAACTAGACCATCCTGCACCCGAAACGTTCGGCAAAATACATAGTAATCATGCTCTTAATTAGAGCTTTCACCTGATACCCATATTGCACAAAAAAAAAACCAAAAAAAAAAAAAATTAAAAAACGTTTCTGGAAAAAAATTCCATATTTCCAAAACGCGTTTCTGAAACGCAGTGCAACTATGCTTTGAACTTACAAAATTGTAGGTCATCAATGTCTCTGCTGGTCATCTTCTAGGGATTTTGAGAGAGACAAAATTTGTGAAACTACTATTCATTAAGTGTGACAGCAACCCTAATTCAACTAAATAAAGATCGACTACTAAGACAATTCAAAATTCACCTATCCATTTTCGGGGACAAAAATGTTTAAGTAGGAGAGGTCTCATGAGCTTGCATAATTAGCAACACTATTGAATGGAAAGTAGTAATCGTTAAGACTAATATCCATAAATCGGCCAAAATGGACACTAATTGTATATCCTATGGGGTTTTCTTGTTAAAAGATAATGGAACCAAGATTTTCCTTCATTTTTCTTGATAACCAGAAAAAGGTTTAAACCAGCATGTGAGATTGCAATTTAGAGAATGTAGCAATAGACAACATTGGGACAATGATGTGAGCACTTGGAAGCATATACCCATTTAGGTTGTGTTTCTACCTATTCACTTAATGGTGATTAAAAGCAGCACAGTGTCAATGGATGGACAGCATTTCTCACAAGATATTCTTGCTTTTTCAAGAAAATAATCAAAAGCCTGGGAGAGAAAAGTAAACTCTTTCAACCTGTTATCCAGACAGGATCTAACGGCCCTTGTCACTTCTTTCTTTTTTCTATTTTGTTATTTCTGCTTGCTGATTGACTTCTATTATTAAAATATCAAAAACCCTTATCAGACTAAGGCAGGCCTATGTGAAAAAAGTAAAACCTTCAAATCTGTTTTCCAAAAAGCGTCTAAAGCCAGCCTACTGGCCTTTGTCCCTTCTTCTGTTTCTGTTTCTGTCTTTTTATTTATTTGCATTGACTGCTATCAAAAAAACATCAACCCTTTTCACACTAAGGCAGGGGCTTATGTCAGTAGAGTAAACCCCTTCGAACCATTTTCCCGAAGGGATCTAGAGCCACCCCAATAGCCTCTGCTCCCTTTCGATTTTATCCTCTTTTTTCATTAATCAAAAATCAGAAACCCCTTTCACACTGAGGGGGGGCTATGTGACAAAAGTAGACCCTTTCAAACTGTTTTCTCAAAGGGCTCTGGATCCAGCCTACCGGACTTTGTTCCTTCTTTTTTATTTCTTTTTTGTTTTGTATTTCGTTACTTGTCATCCCTCTTATCTATTGATGATTGCACACTTACAAATCTTCAATATCAACCTCATCAGAAGCACAAAGACACCGTAAGAAAGAAAGAAAAAACAATAGTTGCAATGAAAGAAACACACAGAAGGACCAAAGCTGTGAAAAGACACCGCAACAAGAAAACCGAAAAAAAGAAAGTTGCAATAAAAAACACAGCCACTCAAAGACCAAAAGCTGTGAGGGAGTAGGTAATGTGCCCTAACCTGGCTAAACTTAAGCTGGTGCTCTTCGCCTGGCAGCTGCAGGGTGCCGCTGACGAAAACCAGCATGCCGCCAGGGGCGCCGGAGGGCTGGCAGTCCACAGTGCTGATGTGATGGCTGCAATGCTGGAAGGGCAGGCTGGTGAGCTTCACTGCAATATTCTGTGCGCCTTGGATCTTCTGGCCTTCGAAGGTGAGCATGGAGGAGTCCTGATAGAGGCCGAGCAGGCCAGAGCGGTTGGTGTCGAAGGTCCTGTAGTAGTGCTCCACGAAGGCTTTGGCAAGACTGTCGGGATCCATCTCCATAGCCGCCAACCACAAAACACAGAGAACGAGATATAGATCGATCAACAAAACCAAAGAACGAAAGGCGAGCGAGACAAGAAACGCAAAGGAGAAGAAAAATGTAGGAGTATTTTGGGCGCACTTCCAAGCATTTGGCTCGCAACCCTTGGATGCTTCAAACACCCTTCACCTCATGCCACGTGTGCAAAGTGGAGGTATATGTAGTGTTTTGGGGACCATATGTTAAGAAGTAGGTACTTAGGTACTTGGCTGCCTCATGAGAGGGCATCAAGAAATTGATGGAGCTTAGAGCGTGTCCCCATGAAGCGGAGACTGAGGACCAAGTTATCTGTTCTGATGAGTAGGGGTTTAAGAGGCTGAGTAGAAGGGCTCTCTAAAGCCACTACTCATGGGAAAACGGATTTGCAGTTTCAAGTGACAAAAGATGAAGACAGATGGAGGGAAAAAATCTTTTAGTTTTACTAGGGAAGTGCTCTTAGGGTGGTTTCACATGGAAGAGGGCCGGGCCCATTGCAAATTATGCATTTACCCTCCAATTTGAAAGCCCAGGTACCTCCATGTGAAAGACCTTTTTCTTTTGTATACAGAGTTACGCCACTAGTGGGTTATATACAACAAATACAGCCTAGCAGCGCCAAGTGATGAGCAAGCTCCTAAGAGGTATCATGTCACTACGTAGCGGCTGGGATTCGAACCTACGCCTTGCCGGTCGCAGTCAACCACTCTAGCCCAACCACTCTAGTCAACCACTCTAGCCTAAACATCGAGTTCAGATGGATGAAAGACCCATACGACTTTGGAAGAGAAGAAAGCAAGGTCATAACGGCATCATCATCTTGAATAGCACACCCTACAGCTGATAACCAATCCATTAAAGACTTAAAGCTATTGATGTGAGAAGTGATGATAGTAGAATCAGTCATGCTAAGTGTGACTAACTTCCTTCTAACGTGTAATCTAGTGGTTACATCTTGAGTCTCGTATATACTTGATAACAAATCCAGTGCTTCCTTAGAGGTTTTGCATGTGGTAACTTGGGATATTTGAGAGTCGGCCAGATTGAGTGTGATACATGTTAAGGCCTTCTGATCTTTGATCTTCCATGTTTGCTTGATCACCATCTTCTGGTTTCAGGTCAGAACTTTCTACTACATCCCAAAGATCTCTATTTATCAGCATCATTCGGAGTTTTAGCTTTCACATTTAGAAGTTAGAACCATTGAACTTGTCAATGATTCTAGCCTCATTGGATGAAGAAGATGAAGAGTTACTGATAAGAGACGTGTTAACAGAAATACAAATAGAATAATCTCTCGGTTTATTGAGCTATGCTCTGATACCAGTCTAATAGGGCGATAGAACGTGAACTAACAAGGGGGAAGGAAATACTTGCGGAATAACTCTCCCGTTGTTATGGGCTGCTACGCACAAGAACAATATGAAAGAATGAATGCTAAATTATAATCATAGCTCAATCGCTCTATCCAACAGGATCTTAAAAATTCGATTCATACTCAAAAACAAATGGATGATACAGTCCACTGAAGATATTAGAAATGGTGTGAGGTATTACTGAAAAATAGATTCAATAAGAGGTTCAGTTCTGAAAATCAAAGCGATAAAGCAGTGTGATAATGCAAGTTCCTCAGGCGTCAAAGACAACCATCGTTTGATCAGAAACTGAGGAGTTGTAGACGTCCATGTTCTGATCAGAATGAGTAAACGAGCATGATCAAACTGAAGCGAAGTGCATTCAAATCACAACAAGCATTCATCTATGTTATACATAGAAAGAAAAGCATATTGCTGCTATATTACACTGAAGCATAACAATGAGTTACAACCAAAATGGCGGCGTAACTTGGAGGCTCAAAATCGTTCGTCTCATGGACGGAACATCACATAGAGTGTGTGATGAAGGTGTATTTATACACCGGATTTATGTATTTTATTACAATAAATGTTTGTCATCTTACTAAGTGCTTTGTCGCACTCAGGGAGTAGTTGAACTACTATGACAGAATGATAGTTGTACATTAAATACATGATCAGGTGACTTCGGACACTTTGGTTGATGAATGAAGTCGGACACTTCGGTTGATGAACGAAGTTGGAGACTTTGAAGACTTCGAAGTCGAGTGACTTGATTGTTGAAGAAGTCAAGCAAGTCGAAGACTTAGAAGACTTGATTGTTGAAAAAGTCGAGGAAGTCAGAGTCCTAATTGACTGCATTTTAACAACAAGACTAAAAATTTCTTGATAATCCACTCCTTGGATTTGAGAGAATCCTTTAGCCACCAGTCATGATTTTCATTTTGCAATGGAACCATCATAGTTGATCTTCTTCTTGAGGATCTACTTGTTTTCGATAACTCTCTTGTGAGTGGGGAAGTTGACCAGTGTGCAGGTCTGATTTGTCAAAAGTGAGTTGTACTCACTTTCCATAGCTTCTTGCCACTTCACAGCATCCTTGGAGTTCATTGATTCGGCTAGGTCTCTGGTTCTTCTGATAAAGTACAGAATGATTGAGGTGTATATCTCTCAAGAACTGTCCGAGTCCGTGAGGATCTTTGAACTTTTGGTTGACCAAAATCCGATGGTGCTTCTTCTTGAATTGATCTGATTCTGCTCGAGCTAGCTTTGATAAGTGTTGTTGGCTTCTCTCGGCTTCTGTAGCTGTAGCTGCAGGTTCTGTAGAAGAAAATTATCGTTCGAAGATTCCATGCTACGTAAAATAGGATGAAATGACATAGCATCGTTTATTGATGGTTGTTTAAAATCATAGTATGTATGTTCTTGGAAGATTACATCCCTAGAGACAAATGCTACATTGGTGGATGGATCATAAACTTTGTAAGCTTTATGCTCATCAAGATAGTCAATGAAAATACATTCATTTGTCCTATGATCTACCTTCTTCCTAAGTTGTTTAGGAATGTGAACAAAACATACACAACCAAAGATTTTTAAATGGCTGACACTAGGCTTGTGTCCATGCCATATTTCATAAGGAATTTTGTTGTTAATGGCTTTAGTGCTTGATTTGTTAAGTATGTAACAGGTTGTGGCAGTAGCTTTTGCCCAAAACTTCGCAGGTAGGTGCGCTTGATGTAGCATGGATCTAGCTGAGTTGAGAATTGCTCGATTCTTCCTTTCTACAATTCTATTTTGTTGAGGATAATAGGAAGTTGTGAACTGTCTTCGAATGCCATGTTCTGCCAGATAGTCAGACATCTCGTTAGAGAGGTATTCATTGCCACCGTCAATTTGGAGAGCTTTGACTTTTGTAGATGTTTGTGTCTCAACCATGGCCTTGAATCTTTTGAAGCATTCAAAGGCTTCTGATTTGTGCTTAATGAAGACGACTATAGACTGTCTAGAATAATCATCTATAAAAGTGAAATAAATTGCATCTCCTAAGGATGGAGTTGGCATTGGACCACAAAGATCACTAATGTACAAGATCTAATACATGCTTTGTTTTGACAGAATGTGATTTGGGAAGTTTGCTTCTAGAGTGTTTGCCATAGATACATAATTCACAAAAGAAAGATTCCCTATCTAATGAAGAAGAAAAATACAGTCCATCAACTAGATTATTACAACACATATAGGAAAGTGATATTGTATTTATGTGTCCAAATCGACTATGCCATAGAATAGCATTATCGTTTACATTTTCATGAGAGATACTAGCTAATGCAACTAAGTTAGAGAGTAGATTAGATTTCCAACTCTAGTACATGTAGTCAGAGTAGTATCTTCATCGAAGATTGTGCATTGCTCATAAGAGAAAGTAATAGTGTAGCCCTCATCAGTTATCTTAGAGACTGGACTATCCCTTTGCTTCCACACGTATGGTGCTTGAATCTCCAAGGTAGATGAGTTGATCTCTGCTATAAGCTGCATAATCGATAAACCATTCCTTGCGAGAGGCCATGTGTTGGGTAGCGTTGTTGTCCATATACCAGCTATCGTGGTCTTCGTTGCCACTATTGTAAGCCATTAACAGATGTGAATCTTGCTCCTTGAATTCCACCGCATTGGAGGAATCTGGCTGTTGTTGTTGTTGTGTCTTTGCTTCGTTGTAGATGTGGATTCGACTTTTCTTGATGTCGTGATTAGCTCCCTTGCATTATCTATAGAAGAGCTTCTTGCGCGATCCACTACTCTCACCTTGAGTATGAGGCTTCTATTGCTGTTGCTGCTATACTTTAGATAATGCCCTTATATCAATAAAAAAAGATTCTATATCTAAAGCTTGGACTTGTCAGCTTTTTTACCGCTGGAAGAAGCAGCTTCAGAAGTAGTGAAAAATATTTAACAAAAGAAAAAAAAAACATAAGTAGACTGAAACTCTACAAATCTAAACTTTTTATTGTGTATTTGACAATCATCTACAGACTTGAAATCATCATGCAACTTGGTGAACATTCTGTCAAGCTTAGCTTTATAACTATGTCTGTCGAGGTTCACCAAGTCCTGATAAAGAATCATGTCCTTATTTTGAGATTTGACCTAAATCTGAGATAAATCTCAGAAAAAGCTTTCACACCAAGACCCTTTGTAATAGAAGGGAAAAAAAAAAGAGAAAAAAGTAACTTAAAATACTCTGTATTGTCACTAATACCAAATTTAAAAAAAAAGGATAACAAATTGGAATCAAAATTAAAAATTTCACAAAAAAAAAATCATATCAAAAAAGATTCTGACAAACTTATAAATTTAGGGTTTGGATATCAGTTTTAGACGCGAAATGGAAGGTTAGGGTATGGACAAGATCGAAACTTCACTCAAACATATTCGAGTGTTTGAATTCAAAGCTTACGCTCATATCCCTGCTGATCTAAGAAAGAAGTTGGACGACACAAGCAAAAAATCGATTTTCATTGGCTATTCCCCATATCACAAGGCATACAAGCTCTTTGGCAGACTCATTTATTTCAAGTCTGTATCGAATTCCTTCATTATCATCATTCTTTATGTAGATGATACATTACTATTCAGTAAGAATCTGAATTTAATGAAGGATACAAAATACATGCTAGCACATGAATACAAAATGACTGATACAAGTCCAGCCCATTACTGTCTCAGAATTCAAATTTTTGAATTCTATCCAGCAGACAGATTTTCATCAATCAACAACGATATCTCACCAACATGGCTGGACAAATATGGAATGACCAACTGCAAATCGAGTCACTTTCCACTCGACTCTGATATGAAGCTATCAAAGAAAAAATCTCCTCAACTAGAGACAGAACATGAGGAAATGAAGCAATATTCATTTCACTCCATCATTGGGTCACTAATGTATGCAATGATCTGCAATCGACTCGATCTTGTATACTTGATCAGTTCACTTAGCAAGTTCCTATCAAATCCAAGGCCAACACATTGGAAAGCACTCATGAAGATTATGAAGTATGTCCAAGCAACGAAGCATCTCAACATCTGTTATGGAGGTAGCCAATCTGCCAATATTCGCGAAGGTTACACAGATGCAGATTGGGTAGGAGATATCGATACCAGAAGATCAACTTCTGGATTTGTATTCTTATTCAATCAAGGACCAATCTCATGGAATAACCGAAAGCAGACCTCAGTAGCATTATCATCAACCGAATCAGAATACATAGCTGTCACAAATGCTACCAAGAAGGCAATTTGGCTAAGAAACCTATTTGCAGATATCGATCTTGCTCAGTCACATCCAACCACAATCTATTGTGACAATCAAAGTGCAATCGCGCTATCTCTACATCTGAGATTTCATTCTTGGAGCAAACATATCAAAATCAGGTATCACTACCTTAGAGAGGAAGTGCAAAGCAAGGAAGTGTCACTGGTTTACTCTAGGTGGCAGCAGATTACTTCACGAAAGCTCTATCAAAGAAGCACCATCTTATTTTCAAGTTCATGGCTTTTTGCCTACACATATTTTCATATTCATAGTTCAATGTTTCAAATTTTTGCCTACACATAACGAATGGCGCCATCAAGGAAGCCGTGCTCCTCAGTCGACTATGTGCTTCTCTTCAATGAGAAAGATGACAATGAATTATAAGTGCCAAGAAAATATTCAAAAAACTCTTCGATTCTGATGCATCCATTATCAAAAGGAACATTTCGAAAAAGCAAGAAGACAAAACTATCATTTTGATCTTAGTGGAAGGCCAGAAATTTGGATTTTAGAACATCATCAAGAGAAAAATCTATTTTTGAAATTTTAGTCCAACATGTATATATGCATTCAAAGATAAATGTGCAAGGATTCAACCGTCAAGATCACAAAAAAAAACAATTGAGAGTATTGATGTATTACAATACTTTGATTTTTGTCATTCATTATCTTCTACTACTATACTTGCCAATCTGACCATTTTTCTCTTGTAGATTTATATCCATCCAATATAAATGAATGGGGGCCAAGTGGATCTCTTGAAGGTGTGTTAGATGTAGTACACACTGATATTGGAAAGTTGCAATATAGAGGTAGAACTGCAAAAGATCTTGCTGATTGTGGGATTTTTTTTTATGAATCTATGTACACTCTTGATATAAAAGAAAATTTTGGGCAAATGGTTCCAGTTCCATTACCTAGTTTTGGAAGTGATGAATGGGTTGCTCCAGATGCTGCAGTTTCATAATCATTTTGTTGCATGCTATATAATGATGTAAAAAATTCATTAAAGATAAGCACGAGATCAAAAACAGTCCGATTAAGTTGGTATATTTCTTTGAATATATTTGTGGATTTCTTTTCAAGTGTCAATGTACACAAAATCCCAACAATGTTTGTATGCAAACATTTATCAAATAGTTTATTATCTGAACTTATCGATGAAGGCTGGGACAAAATCAGATGGAGAAATAGAATGTAGAATTAAAATGTCTTCCATGTGCTTTTGTTATCAAATAGAAAAGCGAATGTTGAGCTTATGCTCCCATTATCAAAGATTGAAAAAAATCAAAAGTAAATGGGTGCCACTCGATTAAGGCTTGGTAGCCAGTGGACATTCTAAATGAAAAAATATTGAAAACATCAAAGATATGAATATTTTTAGACCTGAACCTCTGGACATACTCCCTCTCAAACATGTGATCTAGATCCAACAAGATCTCATCGATGCTTGATCTTGAATTTCCACAAAGGTTAGTGAAAATAATGCCACCAATGCCACCATCGTAAATCGTGTCAAATTCATAAGATCAGAAGAAATGATTGCAGACCTGCTGACAAAGTCGCTGGACAAACCATTGTTCACAAAACACAAAGGATCAATTAGAGTTGGATAACAGGAATAGTCACATCGTTCAAGAGGGAGTGTTGGAAATGGTGAAGTCATGTAATCATTTTCCTGCATTTCCCAGTCCCGACATATCGGGACACATCGACAATGACACATCGGGACCCAACCAAAGCCTCAACAAAGACGAAGAACAGAAGACATTGTCAGGCAAGGCCGAACTATCGGGACCCTAGCCCATCGGGCAACTTTGCGGAAATTTAGTTAACCAATATTTTAGCTTAAACCTCTCTTGTAATGATTAGTTAATCTATCTTGTAATCTCACTTGGTGAGACATAAGAATAGGTTAGAATTTAGAATAGCATATCATTTTGTTCAATCATTATTCAAGTGATCAATGCACATAAAATATCCGTGCAATATAATTATAAGAGGAGCGTCAGGCCACCAACGAGCGAGACACTGCTGACTCGCTCTGCAATCAAAACACAAATACAAAATACATTTTGTTCTTCCATCTCTAGTTGTTGTGTTGCATCTGATTGATTGATTGATTGCTGCAATGTCTGTGATCGATAGTCACGTATCTAGGTCCTGCAAATTGAATGCATAGAAAAAGGGAAGCAAGAGGAAGTGACACATTTTGCTTTACTCACACATTTTGGGGAATCTTCTTGTGTAGATGATGCTACGCAAGTGGAAGTTGGCTGATTCTGATGAATCCCCAAGATACTCGGACAAAGCAACTCAAGAGAACCTCTCACCTTAGACCGAGGAGGTCTCTGAGAAGACGAGACTAATGAAGATTGAGAGCCGAGTATGAGAGTCGAGAAATACTAGCTAGGAAAGACATGCAAGAACTGTGTAAGCCTCATGGTGAATCTCGGAAGATGGAATGACCATGTAGGAACTAGTATTTCTAAGCAAATGTAATAAATGCAAGTACACCTCTCTTAAAGAAAGTAGAGTGAGCCACCTTTTGATGGTGACCTCTAGTGGAGGGCATTATTCCACTTGTAATTTGTGAAATGTGGAAATTCCACTAGGATGCCACCTAAGGAGCTCTCTTGCTTATTCAAGAGACTCCCTCTTTGTGAAGAGGAGCTTTTTGTGAATTGTATCAACTCCATGCTGAAATGAGAAGAGCCTTCATGAGTTTGGTGCATCCATTGAGCTCCTTGATCATTCTTGTTTCTTGAGTGATGCATTTATGATCTTGCCCTTCCCTCCTTTTGTGTGTGGTTGTGGATTGTAGAGTGGATTAGATTTGTTGCTTTCCTAGAGTGGATTCATTCAGGTAAACTAAATAGACTGGATCTGTGGTGTAATTCTTGCATATCTCTTTACAATCCAGTTCTTGATGTTCTTGGGATGTCCAAGAATTAATAGACTGGTTGGCTTCTTGATTCTTGGACTTCTAACATGCTGTAGATTAGTTCTTGTTTCTTGTTTTGTCAATTTATGCAAGTGTAACTTAGTTTAGTAGTGCTTAGGCTTTGATTCAGTTTGTTTTTAGGAGTAGATAGCTATAGAATTTTTTGAATGTTCATATGGGCTGCACTCTGATCTGTGAATGAGCTTTCTTGGCTTGCATCTCTGTTAGAATGTAAGTGCGTTCAAGAGAGTTCGAACCTAAGTAGTCCTCTGACAGGTAGGACAACAACATACTACAATGACAATCTGTCCCTTCTGCCTGGTTTGGCATTGTAAGATCAAGAGCACACATAACGATTTGATGGCGTCAATCACAGCATGGACAGATAGCAAATGCTGTAAGAAATAGCTTGAGATGCAGGTATTATTGAGGTACTATGTCCTGAGGACCTCTGTGAACAAGAAACAAAATCACAGATATGACAGTGGTCATCCATGTTGCGTTAGTCGAGATTTTTGCCATTCAGTAAAATCTCAACCGACGGTGCCCCATGAAATCTCAACCGACGCTATTAGTCAGATCTCGACCGACGCCATCAGTTAGATCTCAACTGACGCCATCAGTCAGATATCAACCGACGCCATCAGTTAGATCTCGACCGATGCCATCAGTTAGATCTCGACCGATGCCCTCAGTCAGATCTCAACTGACACCCTCAGTTAGATCTCGACCGATGCCATCAGTTACAATTCAACCAAAGGTAATCTTCAAATCTCAATCGGAGCCTTCAGTTCCGATCTCAACTGAAGCGATCCTTCACATCTCAATCGGAGCCGAAGTGCTCTATTCAATCTCAGCCAAAACCCAACACTTATATCTCAACTGAAGAGATTCTCAATCTCAACCGAAGCAATTTCTCAACTCTCGACCGACGAGATCTTATCACATCTCGACAAAAGAGTTTTTGCTCAATTCTCGACCGGAGGGTCTGGGTCCAATCTTGACCGAATGGAGTTCTTCCAATCTCAACCAGACCAGATTCATGCTCGACCACCAGCCTTTTCAACGACAATCTTTCTGTCAAACCAAATGACATACAAGCTGCACCGCTATAAACGAGAGCAACGACACGGGCCTGTATCTGCCTTGAGTCGTAGCCATCGCAAACCACTATGTGATCACCTTGAACCGTAGCCATCACAAACCACTATGTGATCGCCTTGAGCCGTAGCCATCACCAACACCAGCACCACCGCTCTTGTCAAAACCATAGTCACACACCTCCACTCTTCCAACGGTAGAAACCGAATTTCAAATATTGCACCAGCCGTCTTGAATCGTAGTGATCACAATCCACTCACATCATTCCTTCACCCGTAATAATCCACATACATCCATTCCACCATAACCCGTAGGTACAGCAGCCCACCGTGAATCGCATTCCAAACACACATTGACTGCTTACACCATCGCACCGTGAAAAACACATTCTCCAATCCACAACTGCAACAAACATCACCAGATCGCATTCATCACACACACACCACCATCAAACCACATTTTCCCGTCTAAACCAAACCAGATCGTAACTGACCCTAACAGATCCCATAATGCCACTAACTGCAATCACTCGCACCCCACCGCAAACCGCACACCGCATCCACCGTAAATTGTAGGGATCGTAAAAAAAATATTCAAAAACACCAAAAAACTCAAAAAATCCAAAAAACGATAAAAAGACACCCCAGTCCTCAATGGACCAGCAAAATGACCCTAAAATCCCAGATGATTATCCATACGAGGTCAGGTCCCTTGTAGCTAAACAAATCAGACGCCATAGGTTTTACTGAATGCAGGCCGAACTACAAGACCAATCAACAAACCCATTCGAGGGACAAGAACTTGATAGAGCCGAGTCTTCATGCGCACGACTCCATTTTTTTGGTGCTGAGCCCTCACAGGTCAGAACCAACCCTAATGGTTTTCCTGCTACCCACGGAGCTCATTTTGAAAGACGTACACTCAAGCTAGATCTACCAAAGTTTGACGGTAGTTCGGACCCTCAAAGATTTTGCAAATCTTTGAGAATGCATGAGAGAATCCTTTATCAAGCTTTTTAAGCCCTTTTGCTTGATCAAGAGCCCTTTTGTCAAATTGAGTAACATCAAAATGGCAAAAGATGAACGTGTACGAGACTATATCGAGTGTTTCAAATGCCTCAAAAGTCAAGTATAGGAACAGCCCTCCGAATAGATGCTCATCATCTGGTTCCTAGTCGGACTTCCAAGATGGATTAGACACGAGCTTAATCCAATGATGAATATATGAGCCTAAAGTTAGCTATGTCTGATGTCATCAAGGAAGAAGACGAAGGATCAGATATTGACGAATCCAGGGAAAGATGAGCACCACATGCTCCTCTCCATGAGTCGACGCCGATCGAGGATACCCAAGATCAGCTTTGGAAATCCAGTTGGAGCTGTTTAATAAGCAACACCAACTATAGATGGAGAAACTCACCAATGAGTTTCAAGCTACCCTGAAGTCTATCCAAAGCAGTATGCCTAGTCAGTCAAACCTTGCACATGTACCTTATAGACGAAAAGCAATATGGTGCCCACACTGCCGGGCTACGCATCTTGTTGAGGCTTGTCCTTCATATCTGCCTATCCAAGCACATACAATCCAACGATATGAAGAACAACCATCACAATCTGGAAATGCCATTACTTATCATGAATATCCACCTCAAAGTCCAGACCCACTAGCCATACAAGATGGCTATGCCGTTATACAAGGGCCATTGCACACCAGATGTTTCATCTGTGGTGAAACTGGCCACTTCATGGTTGATTGTCCAGTCAAGCCCAAGTACCCTGCTGAGTGTCTTGACTGTATCAGAAAACACAGTTTCAAAGGCTGTCCAAAACAACCAACTAAGATCCTACATGCCCGTCACGTCAGTTATGAATCACAATAGGATCTCACGACAACAACACGAGCACTATAGCACCCTCCCGCTCAACCTGCTGCTCACTCGAGAACTTTCTAGCAACCTTCTACAATACCATACAATACACCAGCTCCATAATGAAAAAAGACAATATGAAATGAGTCCTTGTCGAAAGAAAGTGAAACCGGTATTCCGTCATCTACTACAATGTCCAACCAGAGCAATCTCCACAGGGAATTGACATTTTCTCCACTTCTACAACCTCAAATCTATTTGTCTTTCCACATGCTGATAAGATTTCCAAAGTGCCAATCCACAATATTTCTCGATTCGAAAATCCAGATAGAGATTCAGTTCTGAATCTCTTGTTCACAGAGGTCCTCAGGACATAGTACCTCAATAGTTACCTGCATCTCAAGCTATATCTTACAACATCCGCTATCAAAGATGGTAGATTTAGTGTCATCCAGCCT
>CM055100.1:56842127-56924238 GCA_029204225.1 Diphasiastrum complanatum | reverse complement strand
AAGTTGCGCTTCCACTTCTTGTACCAAGGTACCACGCGTACAAGGTTATGATTAACGCGGACTTCCGATGGTCACCACTGGCATTATGTCCGGTGACCGTCAGCACCAATCTCCTAAACTCATCAGACAAAAAAGCCTGATCAAACCTTTCATCACCCCATCCAAACTAATAACAACGATTACTTGATAGAGGCTTGCACGGAACCAGTCAATTAGGCAGCTGCGCATTTGTTGAACAACTGTCTAGTTGTTTCAACATTCGTAAGGCCAGAATTCTGTCCCACGCTGTTGAGTCAAATAGTGGTATCCTTCTTGGCATTCCCTGGCCCCTACGATTGTGCCATAATAGACTGGCATGCCCTTTTGTAAAGTCCTTGGATTATTCTAAGCATGCCAATCACCAAGCAACACAAGGGAACCATGATGGTGGACTTACCAACCCAACCAACCTAAATCGATCAACGGATCTAGCTTGTTGTAAAGCTACCTTTACAAGTTTTACTTCCATGCGCCATCGGTGCCCCAGCTATGTCCTCGGCGCCAGCAGCGCCCCTGCTGCTCCCAGGCGCCAACAGCGCCGGCTGCCGCTCCTGGCTCCACTGTGACCAGAATCTCCAGCCGCACCAAGTTCCTATGGCTGAAAATCTTTGATCGGTTCTAGCGAGTCCAGAGAGCTCAGATCGATGTGCAATCACCTCACACGATCTAGGCATGATTAAAGGAAGCATGGGGATCAATAAAATCTAGAGAGAGAAATGACTTTCTAGAAAGAGAAAATCCTAGAGAGAGAAAAACGTGCTTTACCATCTTGGGTAGAGTGCTTGGTATGAGGGGGGTGCCGAATCACACCAATACTATAGGGAGTGCGGGTTGCGACTCAGGACGAGCTCCAACCAAGTCTCAGCCTCCCTTGCTGGAATGTTGTCATGGCTCTCAGCCTTGGCATGCTAGCGCCCCGGAGACTAGGGTCGGTCACACACTTGAAATGTACCTTCTCAGATTTATCAATAAAGTGGGATTTTTCTCAAACTGACTCTGATTACCTTCTGGCTTTCAGTGTTCGGTTAAAAGCGCCAGTTGTAAGGCCGCTTTCAAAATTTTTAACTTGGCACATAGCTGAGGGTCCGATCCCGGGACGCCAGCGGTATGCCGTCGGAACTATTCGGTCCGTGGCGCCAGCGGTATGCTGTTGGGACTATTTGGTCAGGAACTGGTTGTTTCCCATACTCTGTCGCGGCTTGTGGTTCTGAGTGTTCCTTGCATGAACGTGAATGGGTTAAGCTCTTGGGAACGGGCTCTAACCTGTCGGCTGAGTTGGATGGCTTGCTTGGGTGGATGTTACCATGTTTATGGCTGTCCAGTCCTGGCGTGGCGCCAGGTGGCTTCCAGCGCTCGTGAAGAAGCTTTCAGTTGGTTAAGTTTGATGTAAGTCAGACCCGCTTGCTTGGAATGGATGTTTCTCGTTTGTAACGAAGCTTCGAGTTGGTTAAGTTTTGATGTATGTCGGGCGGCTTGCTTGGAGGAAGTCACACCACATCGGGACCCCACCCGATCTGGCATGGCGCCAGGTTGGATCTCAATGTTGGTTTTCGGAACTTCAAGTTGGTTAAGTCTGATCGTTGTTGGCGAGTTGGGCTGCTTGTATGTCAAGTGGGTTTGGATGGCAAGAGTTGAAGGTTGGGAAGCTAAGTCGTGGTTCCGGCTCCCTTTGGATGCCTGCGCTACATGTGGTATCAGAGCCAACTGGCCGGTCAGCTATGTGGATCTCACAAAAATGGCCACGGTTTGGGGTTCATCAAGCAAACTGTTGTGCAAGGTGCTGCCCCTAGTGTAAGCACGGGTGCGTCCACAGTCGGGGTGGTCGGCAGAACGAGGGACTTGATGAGTCAAAGTGCTGCCCTTGAGGTGTAGCACGGCCAGTTCTCACGGTTCGGGCCTAGCGCTGTTTGCACGTAGACAGATGAGGCAGTGTGCTGCCATTAGGTTGGTGTATGCACGGTCTGTGCCTTGTGGGGTGCGGGGTGACATATTTCGAACTGTACGGGTTAACCATTGATACAGAGATGCTACTCGAAGTCGGGTGTAAAGGCACGGGTGGTTAGCTGCCGGTGCGGGATAGCTGCCGATCGTTTAGCTATAAGGGTTATCGACCAAAAAGTGGTGGGACGTGACTGAGGCAATGTGCTGCTTAATGGTGAAAGCACGCATAGTTGAGGGGTTGTCCTATGTGGGCTGATTCCGTGATCGATTTGTATGGGCGCGGCCAGGCAAAGGTCCATTGGCAGGACCATCTCAAAGGGGGACCTTGTCTTTGTTACTTGCTAGTAAACCTGCCTGAGTGTCTTACTTGTATGTATTCGTGGTGAGTCTTAGTACTCGTGCTTTGCCTGTTTGCATGATTGCTTGTGATACAAGGAGCTGATGGCTCGAGAAGGAACCTTTTCTTTTGAAGGCTGATACCATCAAACAAAGAGGACTATAGAATCTGTGGGGGGGGATTTGCAGTTCAAGTACTCACACGTGAATGACAACGAAAAGACTCAATGTTTGCAAAGAATGGATGGCTAGCCTGTTTCTTGGGTTAGTTTCATTTGCGACAACGCCCCACCAGACGCAAGCAGGAAGTCAAAAGTTGGAAAGGGCCATTTCAGGGGAGATATTCTATGGAGCAGTTGGTCTTCATGTTGGGACGGCCACCTTTGGAACTGAAACTCATTGAGCATGGGCGATATCCAGAATCTGTGCGGCGGATTTGCAGTTCATAGTACTCGCACGGTGAACGACAATGAAACGACTCAATGTTTGCAAAAGGATGGATGGCTAGCCTGTTTCTTGGGTTAGTTTCATTTACGACAACGCCCACCAGACGCAAGCAGGAAGTCAAAAGTTGGAAAGGGCAATTTCAGAGGAGATATTCTATGGAGCAGTTGGTCTTCATTTTGGGACGGCCACCTTCGGAACTGAAACTCACTGAGCATGGGTGATACCCAGTATCAGTTGGGTTTTCCTCAAAAGGGAAAAAGACTAGGATCCTCTTCAGAGATTGGCAACAAGTTGGATCGAGCCATAATCCTAGCAGATGGGAAGCAAAGTGTTGGAAAGGCTTTTTGTCCAAAAAACTCTACTCTAAGTCCGATCAGCTGATTTTATAAGTGGAGGGGAACTATCACACACACCTCTCTCTTGGGGGCAAAATTTTGAATGAAAGTTGATCAAAATGGGGACAAATTCAAGGTGACCTAGCCATACTCACAAGAGGAGACTGGCGAACTTTGGACTTAATAAGTTGAACAAGTTTTTGTTGTGGAAAGGAAAGTTTGTTATAGGCTTTCTCTGGACCAACAATGATGAGGAAACATATGAGTACGCTGGCTTGTGTTACGTGTAAGGCAGCTGATCAATGGAGGAACTGTGAAAGTTGAGTCTTGCATGAGAGACTTGGTATTTCGAACGGACGCTAAGGGACAGTTCGCGTTGAGATCAGACTAGTGCAAACTCTGGGTGCATGTGTCTGATTCTAAGAGAGCTACTTGAAAGCCAAGCTCGATGTACACTTCTTGTTTTGACTGTGAGGCAACTGACCAGTGATGGAATTGTGAAAGTCAAGTTTTGCGTGACGGACATGGTGCCTCAAACAAACGCGAAGAGGTAGTTCGGATGCGGATCAAACTGGTGCGACCCTTTGGCTTTCCACGAGGTCAATGGTTACATTTGGGCTGATTCAAAGAGCTACTTCAAGCTAAGTGAGAGGTGCATTGCGGAGTACTCAATCTTTGCCTACCTTAAAGAGCCAAGATGGAAAAGTATCAAGATCAGGCTGGGACAAGGAGAGAAATCAAGGTGTAGAAGCAACAAGGCACGGAGTGGACCATAAAGTGGGCAATCAAAACGATAAATCCTTCGGCTCAGGGAGCCTTGATACCTGTGCGGAACTGAACAAATCTGGAGCTCAGGGAGCTCAACACAAAGTGCATCAAGGACAAATCAGGAGCTCAAAGGAGTTCCAAAGTCGAATGTCAGAAGCGACAGGGGCGAACATTTCAAAGAAAGGCCTCTGTCACCAGTTAATAAGGTTCTCGGGTTTTACGAAAGCGATATCAAATCACGCTTTTCCCAGACAAAGATATATTTTCAAATTATGTAATTTTTCAGTACAAAGAGCTGAGCCTGCCGACTTGTGGTGTGCCAGCTTCAAATGGTTAATAAAAAGTGGCCAGTAAATTGAGTATTGTGCCAAGTAGCTTAAATGTATAGTTATTTTAATTGGGAGACACCTTTACTTTAATCTGACATCTGATGAGGACATCAGATTTTATAAAGGTGGGTGGATGTTGTAAAGCTACCTTTACAAGCTTTACTTCCGGCGCCATCGGTGCCAGCTATGTCCCCCGGCGCCAGCAGCGCCCCTGCTGCTCCCAGCGCCACTGTGACCAGAATTCAGCTGCGCCAAGTTCCTATGGCTGAAAATCTTTGATCGGTTCTAGCGGAGTCAAAGAGCTCAGATCGTTGTGCAATCACCTCACACGATCTAGGCATGATTAAAGGAAGCCTGGGGGATCAATAAAATCTAGAGAGAGAAAATGACTTTGTAGAAAGAGAAAATCCTAGAGAGAGAAAAATGTGCTTTATCAGCTTGGGTAGAGTGCTTGGTATGAGGGGGGGGTGCCGAATCACACCAATACTATAGGGGAGTGCGGGTTGCGACTCAGGGCGAGCTCCAACCAAGTCTAGCCTCCTTGCTGGAATGTTGTCATGGCTCTCGCCTTGGCATGCTAGCGCCCCGGAGACTAGGGTCGGTCACAACACTTGAAATGTAACCTTCTCAGATTTATCAATAAAGTGGGATTTTCCTCAAACTGACTCTGATTACCTTCTGGGTTTCAATGTTCGGTTAAAAGCGCCATTTGTAAGGCCGCTTTCAAAATTTTTAACTTGGCACATAGCTGAGGGTCGTATCCCGGGACGCCAACAGTATGCCGTCGGGACCATTCGGTCCGTGGTGCCAGCGGTATGCTGTCGAGACTATTTGGTCCAGGAACTGGTTGTTTCCATATCTGTCGCGGCTTGTGGTTCTGAGTGTTCCTTGCATGAACGTGAATGGGTTAAGCTCTTGGGGAACGGGGCTCTAACCTGTCGGCTGAGTTGGATGGCTTGCTTGGGTGGATGTTACCTGTTTATGGCTGTCCAGTCTGGCGTGGCGCCAGGTTGGCTTCTAGCGTTCGTGACAAAGCTTTCAGTTGGTTAAGTCTGATGTAAGTCAGACCGCTTGCTTGGAATGGATGTTACTCGTTTGTAACAAAGCTTCGAGTTGGTTAAGTTTGATGTATGTCGGGCGGCTTGCTTGGAGGGAAGTCACCCACATCGGGACCCCCAATCTGGCATGGCGCCAGGTTGGATCTCAATGTTGGTTTTCGGAACTTCAAGTTGGTTAAGTCTGATCGTTGTTGGCGAGTTGGTTGCTTGTATGTCAAGTGAGTTTGGATGGCAAGGGTTGAAGGCTGGGAAGCTAAGTCGTGGTTCCCGGCTCCCTTTGGGATGCCTGCGCTACATTGCCCCCAAGCTATGGATCAATCACAAAGAGGAGTATGACATCACACCAGCAACATCTAGCCACCGGTCATGCTATCAAACGTACACTAGTGAGAGCCCAGCAGGAATACTTATATCCTCCAAGGCCCATGCACCACTAATAGTGCACTGTGACACCTCACTGGACACCTCTGCAGCCTATCTGGGCCACGTCATCCAGTTCCTCAATGACTCACTGATAGACCCATACAAATCCACCATCAAGTGTTTAGGCCTACAATTATGACCATGTACACATAAGGGCCCCAATTCCCTTATAGTCACAATTAACTTACGGGTTGTTGGTCTATCGGTCCCTAGCGTGGACACGCTACCCGAGACCAGTCATGGGCATGACATGCTTCCCCCCTTAGTCAAGTTTTGTCCTCATAACTCAAAACTGAGAAAGTTCCTCCTTAAGCTTCCTTCCTGTTCCAAGGAATCGTCATCGTTCGTACATCCCTTCCATCGAACCAGATGCTTGGTACCTAGACACTTTTTGAAATAATCCTTAAAAAAAAACCATGATTTTGGCCTGAAACTAGGACTATTAAAAAATACCGAAAAAGACTACTCTTTTATAGTTCAAAGTTCCAAAACAAATGTCATCGTGTTGTGACTCACAATGAATTTTTAAGAAAGTGCATGCCACTTTATTTCTTGTTAAATACAAAGACCATACAAGTATTTCTTAATCATTATTAATTTCTAATATATATTACGATATACAAGTTTAACATTTTGATATTGATTATTGTGCCTCCCAAAATTTGGATCAATTGAAATATTAATGAAAAAGGATAAATGACTTACAAGGATTTGTATAAAAATTCAAGGGGGTTGGGGGAAGTCGACCTCCGAGGGCATTCCGCCCAAGAAAGGTGTCATCCCGAGGGCAGAAGCCCTTACTCGGGTGGAATGTCCGAAGGTGTAGTCCTTGACGAACAAGGCTAGAATGGCATGCACTTTGTTAGCACTATATTTTTAACACAAGGCTAGAATAGCATGCACCTTGTAAGTACTTTACTATGGGTCAAGCCAAGAGTATATTAGATTGATTAATTTAAACATAAATATCTAGAAAAAAACATTTTGCTACTAATATTATATGTAAAAGTAGAAAAAATCAATATTTAATAAACTCGGTGTATAAGAAAGAAGACTAGTTCGATTAGTTTAAGTTTATAAACATAATATATCTAGACATTGAAAGCATTTTACTACTAATATATGTAAACTTCAAAAAAATCAATATTTAATAAACTCAGTGTATAAGAAAGAAGACTAGTTGCTACTATATTATGGAAAAAAGTCAAAATTTAAATATTTGATATGTTGAATAAAGGGCTCGAGCTGACATTGGTTGCCTAAAACATATTATTTTTTAAATTTTAAATTTACCCTAATTTTTAATATATGGATCTTCACAAGTTTCAAAAAAACATGGAGGCGCACGATTCCGCACAGGGAAGTGTCTCTCTCTTCTTAAAAAAGATAAAAATGAGATTACGTTTTCTTGAAATAAATTTTTTGAGCCTTCTTCATATAAAATCTGTAGGCTTTTAGCTCATCAATTGCTAACAAGCCTACAGCAATTCTTTTTAATAGATTTAATGCTAGGTTGACAAAAAGCTTCATGCAATCAATGCTAGTCAACATGTAAGTTTTGGATACCTAATAAAAATTTATTGGTAATTGAATGATTTAGATGAGTGTCATTGAAGTGGGTTCACACCCTAGTGGTCCTCTCTAGTGAGAGTGGTTTGGGCTTACACCCTCTCCTTAAATGCTATAATTTAGTCCACCATTGTCACTGCACTGCTGAATAGAGTGAGAATAGAGTGATAATTAATTCAATTATTCCTTGGTAAGTGAAGTATTTGTGGGTAGCTTATCTCTCTCTCTCTCTCTCTCTTATTCTGATTCTCATGTGAGACTAGATCCAAATACGTCCGTCTTTCGACACGGCTCTCGGTACAAGAGTGTTCTGCTGGAGTAGTCTCAATACTGCACTCAATCTGTGGTTGTATACATAAGGTAGCTCTTTGCATTCTTATCACAATTCACAGCAACAACAACAAGGGTCAAAGAAATAAGGTTTCCAGGCAAGGTTGTCTTCATAGAATAAGCAGCTGCTGCTACGTCGACTAATAATGCTGGCCGCCATGGCGCATGAGTCTCTGAGTGTGGCTATTAGTGTCTTGTTGTTTTTGACAGCACTCAGTGGCTGCGCACTTGCAACTGACGAGGACCCATTACAAGACTTCTGTGTCGCAGATCTTAACTCCCACCTGCACGTCAATGGATTCGCTTGCAAAGATCCCTCATCTGTCAACGCAGATGATTTCACCTTCACAGGTTTTCGCACCACACGCAACGCTGCCAACACTGTCCTCGGATTCGTCCCAACAGTTGCCTTTGTGCAGCAAATGCCCGGTCTCAACACTCTGGGGCTTTCTATCGTGAGGGCAGACTTTGCTCCTGATGGCATCACCCCTCTTCATGTCCACCCTCGCGCATCTGAGCTAGTTTTCGTGATGCAAGGGAAGGTTGAAGCGGGTTTTGTGTCATCGAACAATACACTTTTCTCAAAGAAACTTGAGCAAGGAGATGTTTTTATCAATCCTAGAGGACTGGTTCACTACCAGCATAACATCGGAGGAACTCCCGCTGTGATTTTGGCGATATTTAACAGCCAGAATCCTGATGTTGAGGCACTTCAGAACACGTTGTTTGGCTCTGGAGTCCCCGATACTGTGCTTCAGAAGACCTTTCAGCTGGATGAGGGTATAATTTATCAATTGAAGAAGAAATTCACGCCATGAGATGAGTGTGTCGTGTTAAGGATAATAATGTATGCCTTCACACCTGGTTTGGGTCCTGAAACGACGTGTTATTTCATAACGTCATCCTCTCTTCTATGTAATGGGCAGTTCGCCATTCTCTCGTTAATCAATTGATAAAAGAATGTAGTTAATGTTGCTCTCTCTCTCTCTCCGCTATGCTATCTTTCTCTTCTGTCCGCTGCTACATGAGTTCTCTGAAATACATCGTGTCCTACGTAGTGCCCGCTCCAGCACACAAGATAGGACGAGTGTGATTCCAATTACAGAGTGCAAGTTAATTCATAGAATTTGCTTGGTGATATAATATCAGAGTACTCGGAATATCATCAAGAATCAATCAGTTTGTGACTTTACGTTTTTTGACCTGTAGTCTAGTGTTGTGCATCATCTTACTAAACTTTGTTGGTTTGAACGTCACAATCGGCTCAATAAGCTTACATTATATGCAATACCTGTTACTCTTTGAAGTGAAGCCTTCGTAAATATAGACTAGCTTTATTGCCAGCTCGCATACCTAAGTCCCTGCTACACGCAAGCCTATCTTGACTCTGGCTTCCGAGAAATAAAGCACTTGTAGTCTTGTGACATATTTCTATTACCTTGTTGCTTATGAAGCGGTGACGAATTATTCCTGATGTGCTTGGTTCCTTTGTGGAACACGCCTTTCTTAAATGAAGTCAGAAGCAGTATCTGTATGCTATATTGTAGTTGCACGAGGAACACTCTTCTGGAGCTCCTGAACAAATTCTTTGAAGTTTGAACTGAAGTTTGCAATTTCTGAGATGGGTTCTGCGTGATGTTCAGCTGACACTAATTTTTGCACTTTATGCAATATGACACTGTCTAAGGGGTCTCTTGTTAGGACAACATTATTTGCCAGGATAGACGACTTCTTCGTAGTTTTTGAAGTTTAAGTGTTGAATGGTTCAATGGGGCAATATGCTACAGATTTGAGATCAATATATTCCCATGCTTTCTTATGCATTTGATATGAACAAAGTTTCAAGCTTTCAGAAGACTGTTATTGTACATCCAGTGCATAATATCACTAACACCCTGCTACGGATTTGATATCAATATATTCCCATCATTCTTGTGCATTTGATATGATCAAATTTTCAAACTTTCAGAAGACTGTTATTGTATATCCACAGTGCATAATATCACTAACACCCTGCTACAGATTTGAGATCAATATATTCCCATGATTCTTGTGCATTTGATATGAACAAAGTTTCAAACTTTCAGAAGACTATTTTGGCCAAATCACATTTATAAATGTACATGGAGTGGATTTTGCATAGCACTCCCAAAACTAAAGATAGATAACACTACAACATTCTTGAAGGTTTTTCGAGCCTATTACCGAGGCTTTTATGAAGAATTTTTTTTTTTAAAAAAGTTTTCAAACCTCGGTATACACCATGAAGTATACCTCGGAAACAGATCCTCGATAATCACGGCTTCTTCATCTCATTTTTGCTTTGTTTATAGCATGTATGAACCAAGGGACCTTGGTTAATCTCTCTAAAAAGACTATTGGTGACATGCCTTTTTCGAGGGATATACCTTCCCTCTTAACAAGGCACCCTATTCCGAGGTTTATTCCATCCAACCCCAGGAGTCTTTTGCACCACTTCTTATGAAGTTGGTAAGCAAAATCATTTGTTCATAATTAATAAATAAATAAAATGCAAACATGTGAATTACATTCCATGCAATTGCTCCAAATGAGTGGCTTCTCTGATTCTTGATTGCTTTCAACCTAATGTTCAGTATTATGGATTTTCTCCATAGACATAATTGGAAAACATTTTTTTGACATATTTTTTACTATTATTCATTGTTTTAGCTTGAAACTACTGTATGTGAATGATTTTCAAGATTGTACTTGTTTTTTTTAGTCAATATGACAAGTTCTAATGATTGCATGCTAGTTGTATGGCCAATATCGAATTGAAATAATATTTTGGTCAAAATCAATGGCTAGAATTGATTGTAAGAATCAATATTGAGCATAATCAAAACCTTGGGCACTTGCATGTAGGTGAATTATAGTAGGTAGTGTTTGATTGCACTTGCACATGGATTTGGTCAAAACATGCCAAAAAAGTTGAAAATTGGTACAAAAACTCTCTATACTGAATCTGAAACCTCTGAACCTATATACAAGAAGGGGCATTTTTTGCATATGAGTGCTACAAGAAGAATAATGCTCAAACCAAAATCACCAAGGGAGATGAAGGATATGGTTTTTGGTTGTATATCATGACACGTGGCAACCATGTAGGTTCATGAGTCACCGGTCAAGTCTACAGGTCCAGTCATTGTCCAGTCTCAAGTTTAGGGTTGGGACCCAAGGGAGTTGGGTCCCTAACATTCCCTCTTCCTTAGCACATCCCATGCCTGTCTGGGTGTAACAGCATCACAAATGTGGGTAATGATGTGATCCTTCACTGACAAGTTAATGAAGGTCAAAGCCTTCCTCATCTTTTTGTCGAACACTTTGATATCCGCTTCATTTGGCAGCCTTCTCTCATTACCTGTGATGACTTCCCACACGTCTTTCTCCATCAGTATGTTTTTCAATTTGAATTTCCACACTGCATAGTTAGAAATCTCGTCCAATTTGCTACTTTCACTCAAAATGGACTCTCCCATGTTTGCCATCGCAAAATTGCTTAAGACTTCTGCCTTAGGCTAAAAACAGTATGTCGAGGCCAACAGTGATGCCAAAAGTTGAAAATAGTGACCTGCACTTTTTCCCTTACCAGGCCACTTGCCGCTTTTCCACCAATTTGAAAGACAAATCGGCATTGCCTTCCGAAATGCACTCAGTCGTCAACTCCCAACAACGTGCCCAGTGGAATGGTGAAATCACTTCTGGCGTACTCCGAACACTTTCTCCACTGCAATTACTTTGTTTTGATGTACCGTACTTGCAGGTACAGTCCGGGTGCCCTTCGTTTGGAGGTTATAGCCTTTCGTTTGGGTCAAAACGGACAAAGGACCCAAAAATAGGGACTTTTCTAGTTTTTGAACTATTTCTTCACCTTGAAGAAACTTTACTCTTCACTTGTGAAGGGATTCAACTCCAATTTTGGTATGGAAATTTTTAATGAAGTTGAAGGCCAAAATGCACTTCACTTCTTCAGGGCCCTCTTCAACAAGCCTTCAGACTCCATCCAGTGGTTGAATCTGATCCAATTGTGGATATCCCTTCTAGGTAGCACAATCTGAGCCGTCGATCTTGTAACTTCTCTACAACAGATCTGAGCACTTCTGTGCACCAAGAGTCTTGTAGACGCTGTCCACTTCGAAACACTATGGTTTCACTTTGGTTGCACGCGTGAACAGTTCGCGACCTCCCTGTCTACGGCCGCGCCTCCCCACACTCGTTTTTGATTGATCTAACTCGCCTATGGATCGATTTGAGCACAATCTGAGGCCTGGAGCAGGGTCACCCTACTGATTCCAAATCTGTAGAGTGTTCAATCAAGAAATTCCGTGGAGAAACGGTGATTTTAGCTCAACTTGACAAAGTGGCTTTTTTTCACCTTTTACCGCATTTCTGCTAGGTTAACTGTCTGGAGACAAATCTCTGACATAAACCTCAGAATCTCTCCATGGCTGGTTGATAATGTGATTAGCTTCCTTCATGTCCTTATGACATCCAAAACAGTGCACAAACAGTGAAGAAATCACCAGTTATGTAAAAAAATTGTAACCCCAAACCTGGTTTCAATTTTCAGCTGGCTTCAAAATTGTCAATTTTTCACCAAATTTTTTCCTGTCTGATGTTATGCACAGGCTAATAATCCCTCTGCTGAGCTTAGCAAGCCTCTATAAACTAGAAACCGTGCACCAGTGCTTCTCTTTCCGTCTTCAACCCGCCGTAAACCCCGAACTCTTAGAAGACAGTTCTCCTGAAGCTCTCTTCAACGACGATGATGTACTGTGTACACTCCCTGTACGGCTCTGATACCAACTTAGAATTTGCTTTGCACAGGAACACAGATCATGCTACACAGTAGCACAGACAGAAAACACTCTCCACAACAAGCTCACATAAAAAGGAGCAGTTCGAGACGTCAAATCTGTCAAGAATCATGTTTCTGAAGTCAAAGTTGCATAGTGTCTGCATGGAGCAAGGAGAGCACATTCAGACGTACATGACCAGAATCAAGACAATGAGAGATGAACTGCATTCTATTGGTGAGCACATACGTGATGTGGACCTAGTGCACAATGCATTGTGCGGCATTGCAGAACCCTATCAGATGTTTGTGAGCAGAATAGCATCAAGAGAAAGATTGCCAACCTTTGACAAGCTCACAAGAATCTTGATGCAGGAAGAGCAATGTCGAGAAATGGTGAAAGCTAGGCGTCAAAATGCTGACGATCAGGCACTTGCGACACGCCAAAAACAAGGCAAGGGCAAGGGCAAGGGCAAGAAGAAGTCTAAACAACAATTTGCCAAGTCTTAGAAGGACGAGGGATCTTCCAGTAAAACTAAGAAGAAAGACAAGTGCTTCCATTGTGTTAAAAAGGCCATTGGAAGAGTAAATGTCACAAATTCCTGGTGGAACAAGGCAAGGGAAAACCAAAACAAGTAGGTAACCTTGTCAATGAGGGTGAGATTGAAGACTCTAGCATCTTCATATCTGCATTGTCATCTAATCAAGATGATCAAGCATGGTATATTGACTCGGGAGCCACAAGACACATGACAGGTAACAAAAATTGATTCAATAGCTTGAAAGTGTTTAATAATGGAACATCTTTCACAAGCAAATGGTGAGATGTGCAAGATCAAGGGGATAGGCACCGTTTCAATCCAACTACCTGATGACAAAAGCAGGATGATCAGGGAGGTACTTTACGTACCAGGTTTGAAGAAAAATCTTCTTTCTGTTGGAGTCATTACTGATCAAAAGTTGAAAGTAGAATTCGCCCATGATCGTTGCTTTGTGAAGGATGTGAACCAAAAGTTCAAAGTTATTGCAGATGGAGTAAGAGAGCTCAATACAAAATTGTACATGTTGAATGCTACAATTAAGGGGCAACATGGACTTGTATCGTCCATTCCATCGCAAATTGAATTGTGGCATAAGAGGGTTGGTCACTTGAACTTGGAAAGCCTCAGTTTGATGAGAAAATTGGAGATGGTAACATGATTGCCTACCATAGAAGATCACTTGAAATCGATGTGCGAATCTTGTGTATATGGGAAGCAGCATCGAGAGAAGTTCAATAAAGAGGGTGTTGCAAGAGCAAAGAACATCCTGGATTTAATCCACACAGATTTATGCGGGCCTATGAGGACCATGTCCTTAGGTAAAGCCTTCTATTTCATGACCTTTATTGATGATATGTCATGTAAGATGTGGATATACTTCTTGAAGAAGAAATCAGATGCATTTGATAACTTCAAGCGCTTCAAAGCATTGGTCGAAAATCAGACAGGTAGGAAGATCAAAGTCCTAAGATCAGATAGTGGAGGTGAGTACAAGTCTAATGACTTCAATGATCTTTGTGATCAATGTGGATTAAAAGACAATTTACGCAAGCTCATACTCATGCTCTCAATGGTGTAGCTGAACGCAAGAATCGTACGATTGTGGAAAGTGCCATATCTATGCTAGCTGAGATGAAACTACCAAAAGATTTTTGGTCAGAAGCATGTAGCATGGCAGTCTATCTTCAAAATAGAAGTCCTACCTTTGCCATACCAAAGATAATACAATAAAAGCCTGCCCATTTCCAAACAACAAAACCTCCAAACAACTGAAAATGAAACCTGCTCTCCCAGCTAAAAATGAAATCTGCTCCCCAAAAGACTCTTCAGAACGCCCAACAATCTGGCTTGAACCAGCACACCTCCGTTGCAGCTCCTTCATTCACAGCACCATCTTTGGCAGCGAACTATCTTCCCTGTGCACGTGGCCTTTTCTAACCTCCCTAGATATTCTATTCTCTGTACTGCCTCCATATGTCTTCTTCTCCAACTCATATTATTGCTATTTTTTATTTTTCATGTGAAACTTTAAACAACCCTAAAAAATCCTAAAACATAAAAAATGAGCACCTGTCCCTCTCACTAACCCTCTCTCTCGATCTTGACTCCTCTCTCTCTTCTCTTTTATACTTTCTCTTTTTAAGAGTTTTTAAAGTCACATGTTCTTTCTCTAGAAATCTCTAAATACACATTGTGAAAAAGTGGATCTTGAATGGATCCAAACTCTCAAAATACTTGGCTAAAATCTTTGCACAACAAACTACAAAAGCTAGAAATGGCAAAGCATCATAATGCTTATTTTGATACACATGAACTTGACAAAGCATTCAAGAGACAAAAGAAACTAATAAAAGCTACTGATGGCAGCAAAAAATAGCAGCAAACAAGGTGCCCAATAGCTTGAAAACCTCTTAAAATCATACACAAAAGCTTGAAGACAATACACAAAGCAATGCTCTCAATGGAGGAAAAAACAATGACAATGATCTATTGATCTCAATGAATCATACAATAGGTTTTTCCAACATGTTCTCCATGAATTTCAGCCTAATATAGGTGAGAGAGATGACTCTCTCTCTCTCTCTCTCTCTCTCTCTCTCTCTCTCTCTCTCTCTCTCTCTCTCTCTCTCTCTCTCTCTCTCTCTCTCTCTCTCTCTCTCTCTCTCTCTCTCTCTCTCTCTCTCTCTAGAACTTAGGACCCAATTTTAGGACACCAGTAGCCTAAAATAGCCAATTTTGGCCTTTATGTCCAAATAACATGATTTTAGTGTCATTTCAAAGGTCCTGAAGTTTGAGTCTTCTTAAATATGAAATATATACTAGAATAAAAAGTATCTAGGCCTCTTCCACAAGTGTGAAAGGTTGGATCCAAAACCATGTGCCAAAAATACCAAATTTGGCACTAAAACTAGCTAGGAAATGTTGACAATTTTCACACACGTGTCATTTTCAACCCATTTTCATTGCTCTTCAAATGCCCTTCAAATATGTTTTAGGGCAAACGAGGACCAATGAGAATAGACAAAACCCTTTTTGTCTATCATTGCCCACATTCTCTCTCTCTCAATTCACATTATTGCTATTTTTCATAAAGCCCTAAAAAAACCCCTAAAAATTAAAAAAAGCGCATCCCCCTCTCTTTGTCTCTCTCTCGGCCTTCTCTCCCTATCCCGCTCTTGAATTTATATCTTTATCTCTCTAGAAAGTTTTATTTCTCTCTCTCTAGAAAGTTCTCTTTTTCTTCAACGTTTTCAATTGCCCTTCAAACTTTTTTTAGGGCAGACGTGGCCCAATGAAAACGTGAGAAACATGTTTTCTCCATCACTGCTGACATTCGCTAAATGGTTGCGGCTGGGAGCACCTTAGAAATATGTGGGGTGGCAGTTGTAGGATTTTTTTTCCTTCCCTTCTTGTAAATTTTTTGTGCCCATAGGGTTTTGGTGGCCTCTATGTGTGCATTGATATGCATGATAGAATAGAAACAGAACTTCACCCAATCTGAAGATTACATGGCTATTTGCATGCAGAGTGGTTATTACATGCTGGTTAGTTCAAGACGATTTGAACCTTGGTCTAGTTATGGCCATGTTGAAAGTGGGCATCTCGAAATAAGGTGATTTTCGTGTATGTTTACCTAAAATGACAGTGAGGATGATTCTCGAGTCCAGTACCATGGAATGATTGGAAGAATAATTTGTCTGGTAAATGAATCCTAATTGACACCTATGAACCGAGTTCATGGATTCAGGATTGACGACAAATTTTTAGTTTTTCCAAAATTTCTCAGGCTTGTACCCAGCAATGGAAATTTTATTTGCAAGTACCGAGTCTTAATATTTTAACTCTGGAACAAAGTTCTCTCGATGAATAGAGTTAAATAGTTCTCATGAATTTTTCATTTCATAAATTTCTTTTTCGATCGATGATTTTGCTATTTTCAATGACTTTGGTCATTAATGTTGGGCAAACCAAAGCTTTAAGTAAGATACTTGTCAAAGTAGGATTCTGGTTGAACTAATGGAACAAAAATAATATTAATGGAAGTAATTCTTTTCAAGAAATACCGCAATCCAAATCTTGTGAATTTTCCATTAATATACTTTCATTACTTATGTTATAATTAGCTGACTTTGACGGAGCAATACTAAAACCAGTTTAATGAAATGGAAGAATGGACTATCATTTACTATGTGTTTAGGTGAAATTCATAAACTTTAACCGATGGAATTTTTCGGGGGACCGAAAAAGCTAAGGGTGGAAGAAAAAGGGACACCTGTTACTAAATGAGTTTGTGTTGTAAAATTTGGATTTCTTGATAATCCTTGTGGAAAAGTTGCATAATACCAGTTACGGAGTAATTCCATAGTAAAATTGATCATTGGATTTCATTTAATTGAATTCATGTTTGATATCGTATATGAATATGAGAATGGTCCTAAATTTTAATATGATGAATAAGGAATGTATTAACTCGTGGGGCACATTTTGTTAGTACTATAAAAAAACATTCTTTAGATATAATAATCTTTGAGTAAGCTTTTACTAACCAGAATATTTAGATGTGACAGTAATCCATGTGTGGAGCCTTATGGTTTAATCATCCTTTCGTAAATGGATTATTATCCATCAAAAAATAAAGTTTATTGATTCTCCAATGTTTGGTTATAGTGATATTTGCCTATACCTAGCATAGAAAATCCAGATGAATTGGTTGAATTTTGGATTATTAGATATGGCGGTTAAGGATTATCTGAAAGGAAGAGCTGGTGGTATGGGGACATCAATAATTTTAGAAAGGAAATTTTCTAGGACTGTAAAAATTTGATTGTCAATGGTAAATTTGAGTACCTATTCATGATATGAGAAAAGTAGGCCATTGGCTAATCAAAGGTATTTTGGAAAATTTTGAGATTTATTCTGGACCCATTAAAGGTATCTCATTATTTACAAAATTAGAAAACTCTTAAAGCTATTTCTCACCTTTTTTAGAACCCTTACTTCTTTAAAATTTCTCAAATATGGGATATCAGACATATTTCATATGATCCTTCCAACGTGAAGTTATTTTTGAAGGATTGTTGTCATGTGAACTATTACTCATAGGCATAAGGCGTGGAAATTTTGGATAAATTCTTGAGTCTTTTTGTGGTTCAATTTCTCAAAACCCAGATTATCTCTTATGCATAGATAGATCTTGGATGGATAACATTTATTATCACTCGTTTTGAAATTATTCAAGGGAAATTCTTGAAAATAATAGGGTGAATCCTTTTTGGAAAGGCACTTATTATTGACTTTTCAGAATTTTCATATGTCATCTCTCCGGTTAACTTTTTGTAAGAAAATTGGGAATTTAAAAAAAAAAAAGGTACAGTGGTGTGTAAAAGTCTTCCATCAGATCTGTTGGTTGCACAATGTTTGGAAAAACTAGTTGAGGTATAGAAATGTGATTATCTGAAAGTATTTTCAGACAAATCTAGACTAAAATACAAGACTAGACCTTTCGAATAAGAGAAAGTTTCTAGTAGGGATTGTGTAAAACAATCTGGAACTAGAAATGGTTTGGATTTAGAAATAATTATAAGTAGTATTGAGTAAGATCGAAAGTTACTAATCCCACTTTGTCGGGGATAGAAGTAATTTTGATGATGAAATGTCTATTTTGAATCAACCTTATCTTAGTTGGTGTACTACGATTAGGGAGGGGTTGATGGGAAAATTTTTTGGTGCTAAGTTGTAAGTGGGTTGGAAAACTCATGAGAGAAGATGTGTTCTCAGTCTCAGAGATTTCACAAATATGTTATTTAGTCATGAGAAATAAAATTCTATGGTAATTGAGTTACAAGATTCTTAGTGAGATATGAGAGTAACATATGTGGATTTTGGAGAATCTACCAGATAAGGACATATGTGTATGTTTTTGGGGCATAGTGAGATTATTCTCATATGTGCACGATTAATCTTGGATGGATCTACTATGTATTCCTGGTTACTAGGGTTATTTAGTGCACTTAACCTAGTCGATGAACATAAACATATGATCAAGTATCGTGTTGGACAATTACTTGTAGAGTTAACAGAATTTTTTCTGAAACTTTTACTGGTTAGCTTAAGATATGGATCTAAATGTGTTGTTGTACATATACCCTTAAGATCTGCACCTAGACATTTGAGATTTCTCAACCTTTAGAATTAACTTGAGTGATTGCATTACTTCTATGAAAAGTTAATTGGTGTAATGAACAGTGGAAAGAGAATCACCAGGAACTATTTGTATATATATATTGCTTATAAGACGCATGATTTATGAATCATTCTGACTCATCAGAAAAAGTTATGTGCATAGAAAGAGTGTTAGTGATTGTACCCTAGAGATCTCAATTAGATAACGAATTATAATGGTACCAAGAATGACAACTGAATTTTTAGAAAATTCAACAGAACTTTGGATATCTAGAATTCAGGTTTAGACTATAATCTGAATTTTTTTGGGTGGATGAAGATGGTTGTTGATACCATTTTGGTATGCTTTCTGTCTTTGATAACCTGAGGGTTTGGAATTTGGATAACTCACATTTTGGTTAAGAATCATGTTTGAGGAGTATTTTTAAAATCCAATATCTCTAAGATGGAGAAAAGTCCAGTATCCTTTAGGAATTAAGTATGCTTTGAGATTCCTGAGAATTATGATTGACGATCATAAGAATCTAACTATTTGTGATTGATGGATCATAAATGGATACTTAATTAATGGATAATCAGAAAATGTGTTGATTCTTAGGTATCTTGAGTAGTTCCTAGTTTACTAATCGAGTAATATCCCTGTTTTTATTAAAAATAATGGGAAAACCCATGATCATACAAGAAGATTAAAGTATTTAAAGTAATACCGTAGAACGGCGAAATGAATTAAGCTACTCAATAGAGAAATAAAACTTAAAATACTAAGCTAATTACTTAAAAACCAACTGCCTGATGTAAATCACTAACTAGAATAGATCCAATAATAGATAATGCAGGAAACTTTGAAGCAACTACTCTTGCAAACTGAGCCCGTCGAAGAATTGGAAGCGCTTGTAAATGGTGTAATGCAATATAAATACGTGGATGGTAGAAAGAAACAATAACAGATGGTAAGGTAATGCTTTGTCCTTGGCATTTCACAATAAGCTCTGCACATAAAGATTTCAGATTAGCATTTTGAAAGTGTAAATCTCTTTACTCTAGTATCATATGGAATCCTATTGGATCTCGTAGGCATTTATTGTAAAGTAAATTGTTTTTGTTTATCAAGAGTTTGCTTACTTTAGTGGATTGTATTCTCCCACAGATTTTAGTCTATAAGTGCTTGTGTACAAGGTTCAATCTAAATCTCCAAATTTATAGGAGAGAGATAAATTTATTGAGATGGACTATTGATTTTTGGCATAAAATGTTAGAAATAGGCCAATAACTCATTAGAGCAATTGTAGTACTCAGGATTGAGTTATAATTGTCTAGGTTTCGATGGATCTCCTAGAGATTTTGGTTGACTAAATTGTTGTATTTAGAATATTTGGTTATTCTAAGAATATTTGTACCAAGAAGCACTATTATCTACAAGAAATTGTGGATAGGATTTAGACTATCGAAAAATTGAATTTTCTTTAACTTTTGGACTTGATCTCGAAAATAAAGAGTTAATTTACCCACAGTTTCATGTAAATGGGATCACATGAAGGTGATAAAATTTTATTTGGAGAGTATCAACCCATTTGGAAGTTTTGAAATGATTTAGAATGCATCTGTAATGACCACTAGAGACATTCCCCTACGACGAGGATAGGAAAACAGAAGAGAGACTATGGAGCAAAACCACCCAACCAAACCTAGATCCCTCCTAGAGAAACATCCTGGATCTAGCCCCCAAGCCATGCCATGTAATAGAAAGAGGAGAAGAGCTCAACAGGTAACCTAGACCAAAGTCGTCGACGAAATAATCACTACCTCAATATAGAGCGTAGGATCCCGTGCATGAGCACATGCAATCCCCATGCAGGTCAACTATAAATAGATCACAGCTCTTCATGCATACCTCCTGCCTATATCAGTCACATGTACATGTGAAAAATTGTCAACTAGTAGTATTTTCCTAACTTGAGATTTTGTAGGCCTATGGCCAAATAAAAGTTAGAGATAGGTTCATACATGTATGTAGAGGCCCAAAGTATGTGTACACTACTTTTGAGGTCACATTAATTAGAGGAGGTCGAGTGTGGAGCTCTTCTATTGGCTCATAATTTGGTGCATTCCTATTTGACCAAATTTCTAGGTATATGGGTGAATCCTATTGGACCCCAATTTTAGCCTATCATAAGACAAGTGGCCAAGAGGCACTATGGCTGCTATAAATAGCCATCTCCACGAGTATGTACACATCTCATTTTCATTCTATTGAATGAATGTTATGCTCTTTGAAGGTCCATCTTCTTCTCTCTCACTTTTTTGTTCATATCTTGCATTCTAGCCACTAGAATTGTGATTTCTTTGTTGCTATGGCTTCACACGTGTGAAATGCAGGTTGTAGGCTATGAAGTACGGACAGGGACAGCAAGTTTCTGTTTGTGGAAGCTTATGATCAGATTTTGATGTTTAGTTGATGTTTAGTATGCTTAACATCACAATTTCTATCATTTTTTCAATCTAGATGTGCATAACTTCCATGGCCAAGATCTTTATGAAACTTTAGCATCTTTTGGATCTGAGTTTTTCACATGGTATCAGAGCATTAGGCGGCCAAATGTGCAGGTTTTGCCAGATTTAGAAGAGATTTGTGGGCGAGTTTGCTTTTGTAGCATTCCAATCAAGTTTCTAGCTAAAAATCTTGTTGATTTATGTGTAGAAATTGGATCTTTGTGATCAAAACATCATTTGTATGCATTTCAATTGAAGTAGGGCGAATTCCCTCTGTACTTATCAGAATAAGGAGACAAAAATTGTTTTGGAAAGAGGGAGATGCAAGATCCAACAAGATCCTATTAGTTTTCCATTCTAGCATATAGTTTTTTGATTCAATTTCTTGCTTCTTCATGTCAAAAACTTCAAAATTGATGTAACCCTCTGATTTTCAGTTTGCTGAATGATTCAAGAGTGTATTTCAATCTTAGGAGTGAGGGAAAAGCAAGTATATTGAGGTTTGGTCTTGGTTTGATCAAGAAATCATAAAACTAGTGGCTAAAATTAAGGAAAAAGTGAGGAAAAGAGAGAAAAAGTAAGGTTTTAGGTTCCAAATCTTTGTGATTTCTTCTTGTGTTTCATTTGTTGATTCAAGAGAGTGCTTAGTGCATTGGAACAAGTCAAAGATCAGAGATCAATCATTGCAACATGGCTACAAATGGAGGCTACATGTTGGAAAGCAATGATAGGCTTACCTCCCTCAACTATTCTACTTGGAAAGTAAGGATGGAGTCTTTGCTTGAGATGAATGAGTTGATGGATATTGTTGTAGGTGTGGAGGAGAGACCTTTGGCACCTCAAGAACAATTGAGGTATGACAAGAGGGCAAAGAAAGCCCTTCACATGATCAAGATGAATGTGACAAATGAGCTTATCAAAGAGGTTGGTAAGTGCACATCATCTAGTGAAGCTTGGGAAGCCTTGAAGAAGGTTTATGAATCCAAGTCTACTTCTAGAGTGTTGACTTTAAGAAGGCAAATCTTTTCTTGTATGCAAAAGAAGAGTGAGAATGGACATGCTTTTGTTTTGAGAGTTAAAGCATTGAATGATGAGTTAGCATGCATTAATGATGGCATAAATAATGAGGAGCTTGTTCAAGTGATTCTCAATGGCTTGTTGGATGATCATGCTAATCTTGTTCAAAGTTATGCTATCCAAAAATGTTTACCAAGTGTTGGAGACTTGCAAGAGGTCTTGTTGGCTGAAGAATTCAGGTTGCAAGCAAGAGTGGGAGCATCTTCTACATCTCAAGGAGGAGAAGAGGAGGCAATGTTCTCTAAAGGCAAGTTCAAGGGCAAAGGTAAAAGCAATTGGTCTAAAGGGCAAGACCAAGGTGAGCACTCTACTTTTGGCAAAAAGAAGGATAGATCTAAGCTAAAATGTTTCTATTGTGGAGTCAAAGGGCATTTTGCTAGTGATTGTTTTAAGAAAAAGAGGGATCAAGGGGAAAAGCAAACCAATCTAACTATTGATGAGGGTGGGGATGAGCTTCTTTCAAATGATGCTTTTGTTATGTCATCTTGCTTGTTGGCTAATCATGGAGACATTGATCCTTGGTGGATTGATAGTGGAGCCACTTCTCATATGACATATCATAAAGAGTATTTTTCATCTTTAATGGCATTTGATGGTGATAGGAAGGTAATCTATACCGCAAATGATGGTGAGTGTGCAATCAAGGGGATTGGCACAATTCCTATTTCACTTTCTACAAATAGGAATATAGAATTGAAAGATGTTTTGCTCATTCCATCCATTACCAAGAACTTACTTAGTGTAAGCCAAATGCTTGACAAAGGATTCAAAGTTGAGTTTGATGGTGATGCTTGCTTGATCAAAAAGGGGTGTAGTATCATTGCAAAAGGGAAAAGGCAAGGGAAATTGTTCAAGCTTGATGCATGTGTTGTTGCTAACCAAGTTGGATGCATGGCAAATGAACAAATGTCAATTCAAGAGGTATGGCATAAAAGGATGGGACATCTCAACTACAAGGCCTTGGAGGTAATAGCCAAAAAGGAGGTAGTAAGGGGACTTCCCAAGTCTCTTACTTGCTTGAATCATGTTTGTGAAGAATATGCTTTGTCTAAATCACATAGATTGCCATATACTAGATCTATATCTAGATCTAAGATGCCTTTTTCTCTCTTGCATTCGGATATTCATGGTGTTACTACAATTAGCAATGGAGGTGCTAAGATGTATGTAACTTTCATTGATGATTTTAGTAGATTTTGTTGGGTTTATCTACTAAAGAGCAAGGATGAGGTGTTTGATGTGTTTGTCAAGTTCAAAGTTGCTATTGAGACTCAATTTACAACCAAAATCAAATGCTTGAGGAGCGACAATGGTGGTGAATACATTTCTAACAAATTCAAAGCCTTTTGCGATGAGCATGGGATCAAGAGGGAGTACACATGTCCAAGAACACCACAACAAAATGGAGTGGCCGAGAGGAAGAATAGAACCTTGTGTGAGAGTGCAAAGGCAATGAGATTGAATGCTAATCTTCCTAAACCTTTTTGGAGTGATGCTTTGTTGTGTGCAAATTTCCTATGCAATAGATGGCCAAGTGTTGTATTGGAAGGAAAAACCCCTTTTGAAGCTTTGTTTGGTACGAAGCCTAATGTCAAGTTTCTAAGAACTTTTGGATGCATTTGCTACTTCAACATTACTCTTGATGATAGAACTAAGGAGGATCCATCTTCAAGAAAGGGCATTTTTGTTGGTTATAGTGAAGTAAGCAAAGCATATAGGATTTATGTTCCTTCAATCAAGAAAGTGTTCACAAGTAGGGATGTCATTTTTGATGAAGGTAACATTCCAAAAGTTGTTTCAAGTGATGATGGTGTTGTTGCAACTAATGTGCTTGATGACAATGGAGTTGATGACACATTGGATGTGGATGTTGAAGAAGCCTCTTCAAGTCAAATTCCAAGGAGAACTCCAAGGCATAAAGTGAAACCCTCAAGGCTCACTTATGATGGCAAAGGTAAGCAAGTGGTGGATGGATCCAACTATGCTTCCCTAACTTCTTTTGATGTACCTTCATGTGTAGATGAAGCAAGGCAAGAAGAGGAATGGATCCAAGCAATGGATCTTGAGTTTGAAGCACTTATGAAGAACAACACATGGAGATTGGTGGAGCTTCCAAAGGGCAAAAGTGCAATTGGATGCAAATGGATCTTCAAGGTAAAGACAAATCAAGATGGATCTATCAACAAGTTGAAGGCAAGGTTGGTGGCTAAAGGTTATGCTCAAGAGCATGGCATTGACTATGAGGAAACCTTTGCACCCGTGGCAAAGATGGTGAGCATAAGAGTAATCATTTCCCTTGCAACTCTTTATGGATGGGATCTTTGGCAATTAGACATTTCTAATGCTTTCTTGAATGGTGATCTTGAAGAGGAAGTCTACATGGAGCAACCCGAGAGCTATGTTTCTCATAGCAAGCCTAATCATGTGTGTTTTCTACAAAAAAGTTTGTATGGTCTTAAGCAAGCACCAAGGAGTTGGTATGCTAGGCTTAACTCTTTTCTACTTTCTCAAAACTTCACTATGAGTGAGTATGATCATTCACTTTACTTTAGAATTAGTGCTAATGATGTTACAATCCTTCTAATTTATGTGGATGACATTATTTTAAGTGGAGGGAACAAGGAAGATATAGAAGATATCAAGAAAGCACTAAAAAAGGAATTTGAAGTGCATGATCTTGGTCTTTTGAGCTATATCTTAGGAATAGAAGTAATTAGAACTTCTCAAATCACTTTTATTTCACAAGAGAAGTATGCTATTTCTATTCTCAATAGATTTCATATGGTAGATGCAAATCCTATTGATACACCTATGGAATCACATGTAAAGCTAACTATAAGAGGTAATGAAAGATCCTTCGAGGACATTACTCTCTATAGGAAGCTAATAGGTTCTCTTATATATCTAACCATCACAAGACCTGATTTATCTTATTGTGTTGGTAGATTAAGCCAATTCATGCAAGATCCTAGCATAGAACATTGGAAACTAGGAAAGAGGATCTTGAGATACATCTCGGGAACAAAAGATTTTGGCATTGTTTATAGAGGCTCATCACCTAACTTATTTGGTTTTTCAGATTCAGATTTTGCAGGAGACCTTATGGATAGAAAATCCATAAATGCACATGCTATTTTCATAGGTGATGGAGCTATCTCATGGATGTCGAAGAAACAAGCAACTATATCACTTTCTTCTAGTGAGGCCGAGTACAAAGCTTTGACATCATGCACAAAGGAGATGGTGTGGATCAAGAGGATGATTATGGAGCTTCATTTGCTGGATTTTTTCAGAGAGTCCAATCATCTTTTGTGACAACCTTTCAGCCCAAAGTCTAGCAAGCAATCCGGTTTTCCATGCAAGGAGCAAACATATCGAGGTGGCTTACCATTTTGTGAGAGAACAAGTGTTGGCAAAAGAGATCAAGCTTGAACATGTCCCATCAAAGGAATGTGTGGCTGATATCTTTACCAAAGCATTGGGAAAGGACTTATTTTTCAAGCATAGAACAAGTCTTGGTGTACTTTCTAAATCTATGCTAAAACTAGTTGAAGAGGGAGTGTGAAAAATTGTCAACTAGTAGTATTTTCCTAACTTGAGATTTTGTAGGCCTATGGCCAAATAAAAGTTAGAGATAGGTTCATACATGTATGTAGAGGCCCAAAGTATGTGTACACTACTTTTGAGGTCACATTAATTAGAGGAGGTCGAGTGTGGAGCTCTTCTATTGGCTCATAATTTGGTGCATTCCTATTTGACCAAATTTCTAGGTATATGGGTGAATCCTATTGGACCCCAATTTTAGCCTATCATAAGACAAGTGGCCAAGAGGCACTATGGCTGCTATAAATAGCCATCTCCACGAGTATGTACACATCTCATTTTCATTCTATTGAATGAATGTTATGCTCTTTGAAGGTCCATCTTCTTCTCTCTCACTTTTTTGTTCATATCTTGCATTCTAGCCACTAGAATTGTGATTTCTTTGTTGCTATGGCTTCACACGTGTGAAATGCAGGTTGTAGGCTCTGAAGTACGGACAGGGACAGCAAGTTTCTGTTTGTGGAAGCTTATGATCAGATTTTGATGTTTAGTTGATGTTTAGTATGCTTAACATCACAATTTCTATCATTTTTTCAATCTAGATGTGCATAACTTCCATGGCCAAGATCTTTATGAAACTTTAGCATCTTTTGGATCTGAGTTTTTCACAGTACATGCACTACTCCATATGTCTCAATTAGACTGTTTGGGTCCTCTCAAGGTCATTAGTCACCAATAGGCCTCGACGTGGAATTAAATCTAGGCATGACCAATAATCTCAAACACTGGAGGGCCGGTCTACCATATTAGGACTATTCCATGTCCTTAGCTGAATATGGCCATAACAACATCAAATTAGAATTCACCTCAGAACAGACAAGGAATACTAATTCTAATTTAGTTAGGGCCTCGGAATTACCCTCTGTATATTTAAGCTAGTGTGAAGTGTATACCGAGGCTCAAACATATTTTTGAAAATTTCAAAAAGACTGACATTTTTTGTGGCATTTTTGAAGAGAGAAGAGGAGTGGGTGATGGAATCAAGGCACGTACCTACTGCGTTTGTCCTCTTTGTTGATCCTTGATCACCCACTTTATCCTCCTCTCTCCTTATTCTCCTCACATTTGAGTCCTCTTACTTCTCTTGTTATTGCTCTTTGCTTTCTCCTCTTGCATTTTGCTTGTTCTTCTTGCTCCTCTTGCACTTTGCTTGTTGCTCTTGCTCTTCCTCTTAGCTTACTCCTTGCAAAATCAAATGTGGGGAGATTAAGAAAGAAAGGGAAAGTGGAGGATGGAGGCTTTTTGATTTGTTGGATGCAAGGTAATGTCCTTTCTCACTCTCTCTTTCTCTAGCATCATAGTATCCATCTTAATGTGATCTCAGTTTGGTCTTATTGACACCACGTTTTCTATGTAGGCTTATTTTTTAGACAAAGGAGTCGGTGAATCCAATTTTTTATTAGATAGGTTGGAAAAACTGTCGAAATAGGCATATCTGCAGTATTTGCTATTCCAGGTGAGGGTGCAGAGTAGAAACTAGTAAGCTTGAATACCACAAGAAGCTTGAAACTTTCCACAAGTTGTATACCACAAGTTGTTGAGAGTGGGGATCATTTTTTTTCTTAGGCCAACTATGGAGTTCCCCAATGGGTTCATAAAAACACTAGTGGAGAAGTGTCGTCATTTCAAGGACAAACATAATCAAGAAGACAACATGAAGGCCTCAATGTGGTGAAAGAATCTAAAAAATGTGGTGATGTTGAGTCACATTTTGTTCATTTTTTATGTATCAACTGGGGCGAGAATTTTGTAATCTTGATATATCAATTGAGGTGGTAATAATCTAGTAGTGTTTAGGCACAAATTGCCAATGTTTATCAGAGATCTGTTTTTGAAAGTAAGAGTAGAGGTCGGAATGGACCTCGAAATAAAATATGGTATAGTGTCTTGAACAGATTCAGATATTGCGAGGTCTGTTCCGACCTCCATTGATTTCCACCCATTATCAATAGATGCATCAATAAATGTAGAGATTTGTTTCTAAAATGTGTAGATGTATTTTCATAAATCCTAATGTAAAATAAAATTGAATGTATGTCTACATCACAAAACATGCATCTACAACAAAAGATAGGAGATAAACATTTATGAGCAGAGGTATATAATCTAGCATTTATGAGCTGGTAACAATCTAGCATATAATCTGTTTATGAATTGTCAAAAATGTATGAGTAGAGGTTGAAATGGACCTCAGAATAAGAGATGTTATACTATCTTAAACAGATCCAGATTTTTCGAGGTCTGTTCTGACCTTCACTGATTCTCACCCTAGTTGATAGACGTATCATTATCAATAGATTCACCAATAAAAGTACAGATTTCTTTCTAGGATGCGCAGATCTATTTTCATAAATCCTAATGAAAATAAAACTGAATGTAGTTCTACACCGAAAAATGTGGATCTACAACAAAAAATAGGAGACAAACTGCTACAATATTGTACAAGTACCTGGAACTACTACTAGTTGTGTTAGTCAGCTGCTTGGATGATGTTAGAGCCCAAAAATCGGCATAAAAAATTGTAGAACAATTTCATATCAAGAACCCATGTAACAAATCCTCATGGGAAAATCATAGAACTAGTCATCACAATTGAAGTTTTTGCTAAAAAAACACCCAAGCTTTACAAATGTGTCATAAAATTCACAAATCTGTCATTTGAAATCTCAAGAAAAATGTTAGGGGAGGTCAGAACAGACATCGGAATAGACACTGGTATACTGTTATGTTAGAATAAGTATGCCCGAGTTTCTCTTACAATTCATGACTTTTCGTGTTTAGCAGTGATTTCGAACTTTTTACTGCTTTTGTAATTGTGTGCATGAGTGCCAACCAAACGGCATGCGTAGTGTAAGTTAAGACAAGTGTCCCGTAACGGAGACCAAACTGCCATGCAGCGGTACCCCACAAGAAATGGACTGTGTATATGTACCTTTCAGTCTCTTTTATTAATATAGTTCAAAAGTGTTCTCTTGGGTTGGTGTGTGATCTCTCTTTACTGCTTATCTAATTGATGTTAGATTGCTTGCAAATTAGTTAACTATACAGCCAGTAAGATCCTTGACATGGTATCAAAGCCTGGGAGTTGAGCAGTTATAGGTTAGCTGAAAGTCGAGTTCTAGAAGAATTCAAGGAACCGTTCAACGGTTGAGTGAGCAAGTTCAAAGAAATTGTAAAGCATACAAGTTAAATTCAGACCCTATCATAAAAGTTTAAGAGCTAAAGGCTTGAAGAAAAATTCAAGAACTCTATGAGTCTTTTAGTCTCCTTCAAGTAGGCTACTGATCCTTCCGATGGAAAGTCGGAATGTTTGCAGCCAACACTATACTAGTTTTCATTCTGAAGGTTTCTACAGTTGATGTATAGCAGGGCGACCTCCATCAGAGTCAAATTCGTAGGTAAGGCACTCATGGAAAGTGACAAGGATTCAAAGAGATTGTGAAAACCCATGGGCTAGGATTTTAGAGAGAAAAACTGTGGATCTTTCTCCACACGGAGAATTGTTTAGTGTTGTGAATGCATGGAGAGGGGTGCCCTAGCACAATAAAGGATCTGGTAAAGGGTCGTGAGGAGCCGGGCACAACAGAGAGAGCTATATCAATTTTTTGGAAAAACTTAAAACCTTCTGCCATAGCCAAGAAAGCTTGATAGCTTGAGGAAGGAGGAGGAGGTCGTGAACAGTTGCGCACAGCCAGTTCGAATGGGCACATAGTGTTTCTAAGTGTCTGGCAGCCAAAGGAACATATACTAGTGCCCAAAACATTTGCAAATTGGATCATAGACTTGGCAGATGGATAGGGCAGATCGGCTTGAAGGGTGCTATTGTAAAAGCCTTAAGGAATTTAAAGATTTTTTACACTTCAACTTCTTTAAAAATTTTCAATGTGAAATTGGAGTTGGGATCCCAAATTCATAAAGTTTGAAGTTATTTCATTGTGAGGAAACAATGCATTTTCTATAAGGGCACATATCTTTTGGGACTTTTCTTTGTTTAAGACCGTCCAAAAGTCAAAATCTTCCAAATTAAAGGCAAGAAAGGACTGTACTCTGCAAGTACGGTACCTGAAAATAGAGAGATTGCAGCGGAGAAAGTGTTCGGAGCGTGCCAAAAGTCTTTTCACCATTCTAGTGGACAAGTAGTTGGGAGTTGGTGACAGAGGGCATTTCAGAGGACGACACCGATTTGGCTTCCGATTTGGCGAAAAAGTAGCGGGAGGTCCTGAAACTTTTTGGCCAGACCTTAGAAGTTTAAATTGCCCTATAAGCTTGTCATTGGGCCTCATTAAGGCACTATAAGATCAATTTTTGGTGAAATGGCAAAATTGTGGGGATCCGTGCTTGGAGAAGTTAGTAAATTGGATGGGGTATCCAATTATAGCATTTGGAAATTCAAAATGAAAAGTATTTTCATGGAAAAGGACCTGTGGGACATCGTCACTAGGGTGGAACAACGGCCAACTACAATTCCAGCCGATATTCATGCATTTGACAAAAGGGCGCAGGAGGCTTTATCCTTGATAAAATTGTTAGTGAAGGATCATGTCATTGCCCACATTAGTGAAGTTGTATCAGCAAGAGGTGCTTGGGATGCACTCAAGACACAGTTTCAGACGACAAACCCCTCTCAAATGATGTTTTTGAGGACTAAACTCATAAGTGTTTGCATGGAGGAGAATGAGGACGTAGGGCCCTATTTTACATTAATAAAGGAGTTACAAGACCAGTTGACAGCTATTGGAGAGCCAATAAGAGATATGGAGCTAGTTTACACAACTATGAATGGCCTATTTGAAAATTTCCAAATGTTTGCAAGTGGCATTGCTTCGAGGGAGAAGCTACCAACATTTGAAAATCTTCATGACATCATCTTACAGGAGAGACAAAGATGTGAAGTTGTAAAAACTTGACTTCCTACATCGGAAGATCAAGCAATGCTAGCCAAAGGGAATAAATACAAGAAGCAACCCAAGAAGTCGAATGTGGAGGATGACAATCAAGGATCCACATCAGGCAAGAAAAAGAAAGACAACTGTTTCTATTGCCAAAAGCCTGGACATTGTGTTACATATCTATGTAACTAGCAGTAATTCAGACGCCTAATAGTCCATTTAGTGTTGGGGGCTAAATGGCAAGGTACCCTTAGGATTAAGATTATGTGCCCTTGGATAAGGGCAGGCATGTGACTATACCTTAGTTGGAGGTATGGAGTCACGTGACCTTTGGATAAGGGGTACCCTTAGTACTAGGGATAGGTGTCTTAGATTAAGGTACTAGTGTCCTTGGTTAAGGGCAAGTAGGTGTCTATGCCTTGGATGGAGGTATGGAATCTAGAGAGGTGTTAGAAAGTCATTGGATGACTATTTTTTTAAACCTTGGGTCTCAACCTTGAACCATATCACTTTACTGGTCTAGGACCAAAGTGTGCTTGCACAACTTGGGAAATGGGACCTAGTAGGAGGGCGCCCTTTTAAAGTGTCCATTGAGTTCCCAACTCCCACAAGAAAGGCATTCAAAGAGTCATAGGTTATGGAAGGAGTCTCTTGACATTCCATAAGCCTATGGAGGCTCTTGGAGATTCTTTAACTCCCCTAGGCTTCTCTCTCTCTCATTGGATGAGCATGGAACTCCATAGTGCATCGGAGGGGTCCATGGGCCATCTATAAGAGGGAAGTAGGGTGCCCATTGGGAGGGGGAGATCTCTCTTGTTTGCTTTGCTTATGCTCTAGTGTTGCTACTAGTGTGTAGAGTGCTTTCTTGTGGTAGTATGCTTAAGGTTTGGATCTTGCTTATGGTATGGGACATAAGTAGGGTTTGGATCTTGAGAATGCTATGGAGTGTTGTGGTATGCTTGTGATTTGTTTATGGTTAGCAAGGGGGTGCTAGATAGGTCTTGCTTGGAGCTTGGATCTAGCTATGGTTGGGTGGTGAATACTTGAGGCCAGCTTGTAATCTATCTTTGTGTTTAAAGAGTAGGGACACAGGTGGAGGAGAGATCCTTGGAGGCTTGTAGATCCTTACTTACAGGTGGAGGCATCCTAGCTTGGAGTTGCGGAGCATCTTGAAGCTTGCAGGTTGCTTGGAGGACATTTGGAGACTCTACCTTGGATTTGGAAGACTTCCTCACCTCTACTTGTAAAAGTGGTATCAAAGCTAGACAAAGGATGGTAACCTTTCTAACCTTCTTCAAGATCTATTAAGATCACCAACTAAATTTTTTGGGAGAAGATTATAGGCTTTTCTAGTTGTAGGAAGCTTGTAGCTGAAGTACCCAATGAATCTAGTTCTCTTTGGAAGAGAGTAGTGATGCCTATATAATTAATTAGGGGCTGATTTTCTATCATGTTAGAGAAGTTTTAAAGTGGGCTTTAGGTTTTTAAAAGTTCTAAAAAAAGATTTGTAGGATGGGTAGAGGAAGTCTTTCTCTACATACACAAACTTTTTTTTGGCAAAAAGATTGATTCTAGCTATGTGTTTTGATCAAAACTAGAGTTTTTTTTTTGCATAAATGAATTGTTTGAAGTTTCGATTTTCATTTTGAAGTTATGTTTTCAGACCTGTAAATCTGAGAATCAGATCTGAAAAGTGAAGTTTTCATTCAAGCTTCATTAGTTACACCTTTCTATCTCCTAGTTTCATGAAGATGGCAATGTAGGAAGGGAATGGTAGAGTAACTTTGTGCATAAAACAAGTTTTGAAATTTTGTTTTTTTGTCATTTTGAAGTTCTGATTTTCAAACCTGTAAATTTGAAAATCAAATCTGAAAATTGAAGTTTCCATAAAGCTTCATTAGTTATCCATTTCTAGACACTAGTTTCTTGGTTTTGGAAATCTAGAATAGTAGTCGAAGCCGAAGCCTACAGTTTTTGAGATGGCTTCAACGGCTACAACCAGGTGAAGATAGCACCCCAAGACCAGCATAAGACAACCTATGCCTATAAGGTGATGCCATTCGGACTTTGCAATGCCCCAAGCACTTTCCAACGTGTCATGCAGGCGTCATTCAAAGAGTATCTGCAAAAAATTTTGGAAATTTTCTTGGACGATCTGTGCGTGCATGGACCAGACTCAGAACACTTATCCAATTTGGAGAAGTTGCTACAAAAATGTCACAATTTTTAGATCTCCTTGAATCCAAAAAAAATGTCAATTTTGAGTTACACATGGCTTGATTCTCGACCATATAGTGTCAAGACACGGGATCTCCACAGACCTATCAAAGATCAGGATCATTGTTGATCTACCACCACCGAAGATGATCCGCGAAGTATACATCTTTATGGGTCATGCTAACTATTATAGGATCTTCATTCTAGATTTTGCGGAGTTAGCCCGACCAATCTACAAACTCACAATGGATCCACATTGGAACGAGGAAGCCCTAAAGGCTTTCCAAAAGCTTAAGGATGCATTGGTTCCAACACCAATCTTACGTCCATCCAATTGGTCCATTGAGTTTCATATGCATACGAATGCATCGAAGTATGCAGTGGGAGCAGTCTTAATCCAGCTAGGAGAACACAAAAAGGATTTTCCAATCCGATTTGCAAGCCAACATCTCAGTGATACATAAATGAATTATTCAACAACAGAGCGGGAAGCACTAGCGATGATCTATGCGGTTAAGAAATTTCGGCACTACTTGATGGCACACATTTATTCTACCATTAGGAAGAAAAAAAAAACAAAGAGATACTACCAAAAGCTGCAAAACAGCAAAAATACGTCTCCACCTTCTGATCGATGCAAAGCCAAACTTTGGTACCACTATAAGGATCGCCAAGTATAGATTCTCTAGATCTCATTGCATGCACCAAAAGTACTATTGTGGAGCCAAACCATCCAGCTCAAAGCCGAGAGTCAAACCCCAATCAACTTTTCTCCCAAGGCACAGTGACTAAATACACTAGAGGATAGGATCTTGGCAACTGGATCTGGAAAACAAGTGAGTCCCTACATGTATGTATAAGTCCCAATGGCCTAATTCTCGAATGCTAGTTGACTTCATATGATTCCTTCCAACATAAGTTTGTTTTATTTGTAGGACCTAAATAAGTAGTATTACGTTGACCATAATATGCAATATCTTTCAAGGAATCCAAATGAAAATTCGAAATAACATGATAGTCTTTTATCCTTATAATCTTTGGTGGACAAATGTTATTGGAACATGCTCATAAGCATATAATTTATCTCATAGACCATGGTATATGGTGATGACTTGGGGGGACATAACTCAATGGCCAATATATCAACATGGGCCCTTGAGAGAACAAAATGGACACTATGATTTCATAAAGAAAACTACGGGCCTCTCATGAAGAGGTTTAATTTTTAAGTATGTGCATAGTTGTATTAGCCTTTGGTCTGAGGATGTGTGTGAATGCGGCTGGTATCTAGCTTACTAGCCTTTGGTTGAAATTGTGAGGATGTGGTTGGTTTCTAGCTTATTAGCCTTTTTGGTCTGAATTGTGGCTATGTGGTTGTGGTTGGTTTCTAGCTTTTTAAACTTTGGTTTGAGTTGTGTCTATGTGGTTGTGGTTGGTTTCTAGCTTTGGGATGCTATATCATAATGCGCTTGTTACTCTACGAACAATTAACAAGAACTAAGAAAGAATGGGAGTCATAAAAGCGTTATTGCCCTCTTATTTAGTAATAGTTTGTTTTTCTCCCATTTTTGAACAAAGGTCTCTCCGTTTCAAATTTAGCTTTCTAGTTTTAAACTTTTAGATCATTACTTTTTTAATGCTTGCAAAATTGGGTGGATGATATAAAGTCACCTTTTGCTAAGTCATGCACAAGATTTAAATGCAACATGCCCATTGACGGTCCTGATTGAGAGAGTGGTCCAATAACATCATTGTCCAAACACAAGAAGAAATATCCTAAAATGCCAACCCCCATTCTTTCTTCAGACTATTGACCATCTACAAAGTGCTTTTGAAATGCTCACAAAGCAATTGAAGTCAGCTTATGGGTAAATTGGTAGATGAACTTTGTAAGTTCTTTGTGAGCACTTTTGGAGATGGACAATAGACTAAAGAAAGAATGGGAATTGGGATTCCATGATGTTTCCTTCTTGTTTTAGTGTTGGACTCTCACACGAAGTCGAAGTATATCAAACGCGTTTTGAGTACCGTACTCATATTCTCTCTCTCTCTCTCTCTCTCTCTCTCTCTCTCTCTCTCTCACATTTTAGCTGTCCAGATACATCGTGTTTAGATGGGTTCTAGGTGACCTGCAGTAATTTCAATCCGGCACTCGAACTGTGGTTCTCTGAAGTTTTATCACAACGCAGCAACAACAAAATCAAAGGCATCCTGTACTCGAACTGTGGTTCCTTTGTCCATGTACCTACATAAGGAAGCTCTCTGAAGTTTTATCAGAACGCAGCAACAACAAGAATCAAAGGAACCCATGTCAAAGGAATAAGATTTCCAGGCAACGTTCTCTTCATCGAATTAGCTGCTGATAGGACTAGTAATGGCCGCCATGGCGTTTGAGGCTCTGAATCTGATTGTGGCTATGAATGTCATGTTGTTTTTCACGGTATTTAGTGGTTGCACACTTGCAGCTGACGAGGACCCATTACAAGACTTCTGTGTCGCAGATCTTAGCTCCCGCCTTAACGTCAATGGATTCGCTTGCAAAGACGCCTCATCTGTGAAGGCAGATGATTTCGCCTTCACAGGTTTTCGCACGGCAGCGAACACTGCCAACTCTGCCACTGGATTCGTCCCAACACCTGCATTTGTGCCTCAACTGCCCGCTCTTAACACGCAGGGACTTTCTATCCTGCGATCAGACTTTGCGCCTGACGGCCTCAACCCTCCTCATGTCCACCCCCGCGCATCTGAGCTATTTTTCGCGCTGCAAGGGAGGTTTGAAGTGGGTTTTGTGTCATCAAACAATACACTTTTCTCCAAGAAACTTGAGCAAGGAGATGTCTTTATCATTCCCAGAGGACTGGTTCACTTCCAGCATAACATCGGAGGAACTGCGGGTGTAGGATTGGCGGTGTTCAACAGCCAGAATTCTGGTGTTGAGCGACTTCAGAACACGTTGTTCGGTTCTGGAATCCCAGATGCTGTGCTTCAGAAGACCTTCCAGCTGGATGAGGCTATAATTGATCAATTAAAGAAGACATTCACACCATGAAATGAGTGTTGTACATACTACCCGCTCCAGCACACAAGATAGGAAGATTGTGATTCCAATTACAGAATGCGAGTTACTTCACATAGTATGCTTGGTGATAGAAAATCAGAATTACTTCACATAGTCAAGAGTCAAACAGTCTTTTGACTTCATATTCTTTTGAGCTACAGTCTCGTGTGCATCATCTTAGTGAAACGTTTCTGGTTTGACGATCACAATCGGATCCATGAGCTATTTTATGCAATACCTGTTACTTTTTGAAGTGAAGCCTTTGTAATTTACAGTAGCTTTACTGCAAGCTCGCATGCGTGAGTCCCTGCTACACGCAAGCATTTCTTGACTCTAGCTTCCGAGAAATAAAGAAGTTTTGAGATGTGTCTATTACCTTGTTCCCTATGAAGTGATGATGAATTCCTTATGTGCTTGGCTCCTTTGTGGAACATGGCTTTCTTGGATAAAGCAGTATCTGTATGGTATATTGTAATTGTACGAGGAACACTCTTCTGGGGCTTCTGGACAAATTTTCTCAACTAAGTTATTCCTGAGATGGGTTCTGCGTGATGTCCCACAGCTAGATTGTACCTCAGACCAGATGTGTAGACAATAATAGATATGATCCTGCCAAGAAAATCAGAATTCACATGAACTTGTACACATTAATTGCAAAGATAACACAGGTGTGACAACTCCTCTTTATCTTTTAAGATTTAAGAGTTGAATGTAGCTATACTCTACACAATGGAGATCATTGCAGCAATTTATTTTCCAATGATTCTTGAGCATGTATGCTCAAATTATTCCTTTTGGTCATTCCATGTGTGGCCACTACATGAGCTTCAGGTTTTATTGCTAAATCCTTATAGTCTCCTTCACTTTGATGGGATGTCGTGGAGCCACGACTTTCCCCAAGTATTATCAACATGCCCTAATGAAGATTCTAGTCCTTCCATAATTTATTGAGTACTTTCCTTTTGGTATACTCTAAATAGTCAAGTGTAAATGTCTTGCACACTTATGATGCTTGAGCCATTGCATCAATGCATCTTCTAAACGTTTCTCCATACATCGCTCCAATAGTCGCTGTTTCGTATCACAAGGGGTTGGTCAAGCATGGAGATCCACAACAAATTTCCTCATGACAAAGCCCTTAAGAATCAGCCTTGCCAACACAAGGCCTTTTTGGCCTTGCCTTCCAAAGGCAATAGTACTATGTGTTGAGGTTGGTCAATAGAGTTTCTACAAAACTAAACCTTAAAGTCAATGTCTTAGTCATAAGGGTGTGTACACAAAAGCTTTGCCTTTAAATGCATGACCTCCTCATGAACATATTGAGAGTCTTTTACAAAGGTAAAAGAGCCTTCTTTTGAGTAATACTTTTTAAAAAATTGAGAAGCTTCAAAAAATGCAAGTTTTTTTGGGATAACTCAAAAGTTTTTCTAGACACTCCAATAATGAACTTTGTGGTCTAGGATTTATTTGCAGCTCCATAAAGCTGAACAAGGAATTCATAATGAATTGGAAGCCTAATTATCTCCTCACATGCCACTTCATTCAAAACCTCAAAATAATCTACATGTCAAAGCACATCATGTTTGCATGTACCTTAAAATTTGACTATGATATTCAAGTGGTTCTCGCTTGCCTTTGCTACTTGTGAATTTGTAAAAGTTGTTTAGCAAACTGTATGCCCTTCTTTGCATGCAGAGTAAAAAAAATCTATCAATTTAGAGCTTCATTCAACTAGAAAAGTGAGTTCAAGAAGAGGCAAATGTTCTTGTAAGGTTATATAGTAGTGAGAAAAAATGAATGTATAATAGAATAGCATCCGAGTGAGTTTTCCTATCCACCTTCAACCCTAGACCTAAGCACCTGCAAAACATCAAGAAATGAAGAGGATTCTGACATGTCACGCAGAAGTTCGTTCCCATGAGAGTAAATGCATAATTTAGACTCATACACATGCTTATGATTTCACAATTAACACTACGATTTACTAACCCTAACCACCAAGATCAAGCCTGCTTCTCTCTCTCTCTCTCTCTCTCTCTCTCTCTCTCTCTCTCTCTCTCTCTCTCTCTCTCTCTCTCTCTCTCTCTCTCTCTCTCTCTCTCTCAAATAGAAACATGATTCGATCCCAACAATTAGCAAATCCAAATAACATAAAGATTTCAAGAGAACATTAGATATGGAACAAGGAGAAGAGCAAGGACGTTTCAATTGACAAATCAATTGGTGGGAATGGACCCTCCAAATTTTCACTTGACATTTAGGCCTCTATGCCATTTGTTTTGACAAATGGCACTAAAGTCACTTTTATTGCTTTTTTAATGACAAATACTTGTGTGGTCATAGGGCTGAATTTACACACGCAAGGTGCCAAATTCTCGCACTTATTCTCTAATCTAGATCTATGTACAATGTGTTGATGTAGTATCCCTCAAAGCCCCAATAGTATGCCCCACCAAAACTGGTGACTGTCCAACGACACTTGCCTCGGCGCTTGAATGCAAATTTTCGATAATAACCATATGGGTCTAGTGGCCATTCATGATAACCTTGTTCACTTACAAATGGGTAGTCAGCACCATCTAGAAAAAGATCCCAACATAATACTTGTTAATTTTGATCCTCGTAGATAGGTGCAGCTGCTAGCAATGACATTATTGAAGCTAATGACAAGGTTACAATTTTTTTTTGACAATTTCCAAGAATTTGTAACTTGCTCAAACGAAATCAAAAAAAAAAAATTATGTCTCCAGAAAGCCCTTTCAATGCTCTACAACCCTACCTATTCAGATTGAATTACATATAATAGAAAGTCATACAAAAAATGAATCAAACAAGGCAGAAAAATAAAAAAATATGAAAAATCCTGGTTTATGACAAGAAAATTTTGGTTTATGACAAGTTTCCATAATTTTACATAATCTAGGAAATTTTGGTTTATGACAAGTTTACATAATTTTGTTGCCAACTTCAAAAATTTCTAACTTGCTCAATACTTAATAAATTTTTTTAAAAAAAAATATTTCCAAAGAGCCCTTTCAATGCTCTACAACCCTACCTATTCAAATCGAATTACAAAGAATAGAAAGTTGGGCAAAAAATTAATCAAACAGCCTGGCAGAAAAATAAAAAATCTAATTTTTTTATTTATTTATGACAAGTTTACATAATTTTGTTGCAAACTTCAAAAAATCGTAACTTGCTCAATACTTAACAAAATGAGATATATATATATATATATATATATATATATATATATATATATATCTAAAAAGTCCTTTCAATGCTCTACAATCTTAACTATTTAGGTCAAATTACATAGAAAAGAAAGTTGGGCAAAAAATGAATCCAACATGATAAAAAAAATTAAAAAATTAAAAATACAGTCCCCACTCATTTTTTGAATGTTTTTGGATAACTCTCACAAATCACATCTAGAATGCAAAGCTAATCCTAGCATGCCAAAACCAAAATGCCTAAATGCATTCTAACAACCATCCAAGCATCATAAGCATGCTGAAAATCAAAATTTGGTGTTACTCCCTAGCAACGGTGTCAAAATTGTAGTGGGTTTTCCTATCCAACTTCAACCCTATACCTAAGCACCTACAAAGCATCAAGAAATGAAGATGATTCTAACATGTCACATGGAAGTTTGTTTCCAGGAGAGTAAATGCATAATTCAAATTCATACACATGCTTATAGTTTCACAATTAACACTACGATCCACTAGCCCTAACCACCAAGATCAAGCTTTCTCTCTCTCTCTCTCTCTCTCTCTCTCTCTCTCTCTCTCTCTCTCTCTCTCTCTCTCTCTCTCTCTCTCTCTCTCTCTCTCTCTCTCTCTCTCTCTCTCTCTCTCGTGGGTTTCTTTCCTTGTCTAACCTGAATCCAAGATCTAGTCAATCTAGCATCAAAGAGACGAAGTTAGTTGTCATGCGTAGGTTCGTTCCCATGAGAGCGATAGTATAGTTCAGATTTCAGCATGAATGGATGATCCACATCTAACTCTAAGATCCATTAACCCTAAACATTAACACTACGATCCATTAACACTCTCATAAAAAGTATAATAACATACAATCCTAGAATTTCTCATGAGTTAATCACTTTTTCTCATCAGTGGTATCAGAGCATATCACAATCCTCTTCTCATCAGTGGTATCAGTGCCAGTTTTCCTGTCATATTCTGACATAGCCAAGAAGCTAGCAGATCTAGGAGGCCAAGCATTCAGACAGACAACCATCAACAAAGAAACAGACTTCAAGAAGCAATGGCTTTGATCAGCAGCATGCAGAGCAAGATCTGCACTATACTTGATTCTTCAGGATCTAACTTTCTAGCCTGGAAAGTTAAGATATCTTTAATACTCAAGGGTGAAGGACTCTTCCCCTGGGTGGATGGCACAGAAGAAATACCTACGACAACAGGCAAGGAGCTACGCGAATGGAGGGAGAAAAATGACAAGGCAGTAGCCTTGCTATCATCTTGCATCGAAGATAGCCTTACACTTGACCTGGCTACACTCTCCAAAGCTAAGGAGATGTGGGATGCACTACTCACAAGATTTCAGACGAAATCAAGAATTCAGGTCATGATGTTGGAAGATCAGCTGACAAATCTGCAATGGGATGGAAAAGACCTCACCTCCTTCGTGAGAAAGATGAAGGATCTGTTTCTATCTCTACACAACTATGGAGCAAAGAATGCAGTATCAGCTAAGAAGCAGCTCACGTACCTATTGAGAGCCTTACCCAGATCTTTTCAGACAACACAAACCCTGCTCGCTAAAGATCCTACCATGAACCTCGAAAAGGCGATTGTCGAGATTCAAGAGGAAGTCGAGGCCAGAGAACACTTTCATCACAAGAATGGTTCTGACCAGACTCTCTATGACAACAAAAAAAAAATCCAAGAAACAATTCAAGCCTAAGAGGGAGTCGAATCAGGGGCAGGATCGTGACCAACAAGCAGAGGAGACCAGCAAGAGCAATTGGAAGATACGGACAAGAAGACCTGCGTGAGATGTAGAAGAGACGGTCATACAGTAGATACCTGCTGGCTCAATCCCAAGATTGAGTGTATCCATTGCCATAAGAAGGGTCATGCAACCATGGATTGTTGCCAAAACCCAAGAAACAGATCAACACAGAACAGACAAGAGAACAACAATAGTTGTTCCTATGTCGAGGAGCCCGAGAGCTCGAAGATGGGTGAAGAAAGAACGAACAGAAATTGTTCGACCGCCTACATCTGTGAAGATGTGTGTGCAACATCAACGTCTGACACACATGAGGTAATCCTAGATTCAGGAGCCACCTCACACTTTGTGACATCAAGACGAATAATGTCTGATTTCAAAAGTGCGGATCCCTCAAGATTCATAGTTCTTGGAGATGGATATAGCAAGACTTGTTCTCTATAGCAAGAATAGCAGATGCAAGAATGCGTGTGACATTTTCTAACGAAGCATGCAATGTGATTGATGCCAGCACTAGCACTCTCATAGCTCAAGGCAGAAGGAAAGGTAACCTATATCATCTGAAGGTGCATCTACCTGGAGATCAGATGCATCAGACCCATGATGACTCGCCAAACACTCTGTGGCACAGACGACTCTACCACATGAACTCAATGGCACTTTACTAGGCAAGTCATCATGGAGCGATAACAGGGGTCAGCATCTCGAATGCAATCAGTTTGACCCCCTGTGATGCATGTTTGAAATGCAAGATGTTGCGCACTCCATTCGTCAAAGACTCCTATAGAACGACCAAGATTCTGGAGCTAGTGCATTCTAACATTTGTGGACCATTCAACATGATCTCAGTAGGAGGTTCAAAATATTATATAACCTTCATTGATGATTATAGCAAGTTTGCTAGAGTGTATTTTATTCAGAATAAATCTGAAGCACTCGGTAAATTCATAGAATATGTGAATTGGACAGAGAGATGTATAGGCAACAAGGTGAAGCAGATTAGAACGGATCGAGGTGGCAAATATATCTCGAATCGCTTCACTGACTTCTGCAATGATCATGATATCATTCACAGAAGAACTGCAGCCTACACACCGCAGCACAATGGTGTTGCTAAACGAAAGAACAGGACCCTAATGGAAACAACCTGATGCATGATGGCCTATTCGAAAGCTCCAAGGGCATTGTGGGCCGAAGCAGTAGCTACAGCCGCATACATCCAGAACAGGACAGGCAAGTCTGGTGTTCCTCACACGACACCACATGAGCTATGGTGGGGTAGAAAGCCCAACCTTGACTCAAAATCTTTGGTTGTGCAGCATATGCACATATTCCTGATAAGCTTCAAAAGAAGCTTGAAGAGAAAGTCGAGCATGGATTTCTAGTAGGTTATGACAACAATTCGTCATACTGTGAAAATAGTGAGGGATTTCAAATTCGACGAGAGCAGGACTATGGCCAACGAAGATCCTATCAGCTACGAAGTTCTGGAGAGACAGTACTATGACTAGCCGCCAGTGACAGAGGGAGCAACAGACGAACACAATAACGAAGATGTTCGAGTCATCTCCCATTCGAGTGACGAATCTGACGAAGAAAGATTCGAGAGACAACATGTTGCCGCAGTTCCTGTAAACCAAGATGGTTCCGGACCAAGCAGAGCAAACAAGGACAAAGGCATAGCTGTCCCAGAAGGATCTCCTAGAAGGTCAACAAGACGATGAAGAGCGCCAACAAGATATGTGCCAGGCAGCTCAGCTTCCACATCAGAAGAATTCTGTAGATTCAGTGGCGAACCACAGACATTCGAGGAGGCGATTGAAAGTCCAAAAAGGACAGATGGATCCAAGCCATGAACGAAGAGATGGAGTCCATGAGGAAGAACCAGGTATGGACGTTGGAGCCATTATCACATAAGTGCAAGGCTGTCAAATGCAAATGGGTCTTCAAGCTCAAATACAGACCAGATGGGAATGTGATGAAATACAAGGCAAGACTGGTAGTGAAGGGTTCCTCTCAGAGATATGGTATTGACTATTCTAAAACCTTCTCTCCTGTCGTCAAACATTGGTCCCTACGTCTATTATTTGAATATGCAGCAGCTTATGACCTCATGATCCACATTGTGGACGAAAAGACAACCTTCTTTCATGGCGAATCAGATGAAGAGGTCTACATGGATCAGCCCCCAGGATTCGTCTCGAATTCACTTCTTGACTATGTATGCAGAATGCATAGAAGCATCTACGGTCTGAAACGGTCAGTCCGACAATGGTACAAGAAGAAAGATCAAGCCCTAAAATCAATAGGATTCAAGCCTCTATTGGTTGACTCCAATGTGTATGTCAGAAATACAGCTGGGCAGATCATCATAGTGGTTGTATATGTGGACGACACTCTGATACTTTGCAGGACTGAGAAGCTAATTGTTGAGGTGAAGACAGACATCTCGAAACATTTCGAGATAGTGGATCTGGGAGAAGCCAAGTGTTACCTAGGCTTACAAATTGAGAGGGACTATGAGGGAGGTAGGTTATACCTTCACCAATCCATATACACCCAAAAGATCCTAGAGGACTTTGGGATGTTGAACTGCAAAGGAGCAAACACTCCAATGCTCGTAGGACGGTGCTAACGAATGATGATTGTCCAAGGACTGAGGAAGAGAGAGAACAGATGCAGCTCACACCTTACAAGAAGCTGATAGGATCACTGATGTACCTTGCAGACAACACACGTCCTGATATTGCCTATGCAGTATTCAAGATGAGCCGATTCTGCACGAATCTAGGCTCGACACATTGGAAGATTGCAAAATATCTTCAATTAACAAGGGATTATGGCTTGTGTTATTGTCGTGGTGCAAGTTTCAGGATACTTTCCTACAGTAATGCTAGTTGGACATCTCTCAAGGACAACTGCAAAAGCGTCTCAAAAGGATGCACCATCGCATAAGGAGCAACAGTTCTTTGGGTCAGCAAGAAGCAGACCGTTGTAGCCCAGTCATCCTGTGAAGCAGAGTACGTAGCAGCAGCGAAGATGGCCAACGAAATAATTTGGCTAGGGCAGTTCCTGGTCAAATTGGATGAAACAAGGAATGAGACTCTGGTCTTGCAGATGGACAACACCTCTACAATACACCTGAAGAAAGATCACGTGTTCCATTCCAGAACGAAACACATTGTGATCAAGTATCACTTGATCAGGGATCTGATTGAAATGAAGATGATGCAGACCACCTTTATAGGAATGAAAGACAAGGTTGTTGACATCTTCACAAAGGCCTTGGACAAAGGACTCTTTGAGAGGAATCGTAAAGCTATCATGCTTTGAGAGGGAGCTGAAGAAACAAAATGTTTCTGATTACAAAGCCTTGCTAGCTTTCAGCCCTTCGCCTGGCGAAGGTGTTCATGAACTTGAACATCTAGAGATATGAAACACGAAGAGTTTTGCGAACGCAAAAGTCAACGGAGGCGAAGACGAACGGTTCACAAACACGAAATATCCACGAATGAGATTTTCATTCGCGGTCCGGGGAGCTACGCCAATTTTTCAGCTTGTAGCATGTTTGTTGGATGGTTAGCTTGCATTAGGCATCTTGTTGTTGCATGAATAGTGTTAGATCTACATTTAGGGTTAGTTTGGGGTGATTTTGCTTGATTTGAGTGGATTTGCTTGTTTGAAATCTAATTTGATTATAGAACAAGAAAAGCTATTTAGATCACCAATCTTAAGATCCATTTGGATCTGAGATATCAGAAAAAACAATAAAAATTGGTCAAATCTGCCAGATTTTGGTCAAAAAGAGGCAAAAATCATCATCAGAGCTGATAACTTTTTGCCCTCTTTCAGGAAACCTTCGCCGAGTTGCAAACACCTTCAATTTTGATCACAAAACCTTCAATTTGAAAGGCGAAGATTAATTCCCAACATATTTCCAGAAACATAAAAAGAACCTTAAAAAAACACCAAAAAAATCACCAAAACCCTAAACATACAGAAAAAGAATCTTCGATCGATTCACTATGCATAGGTGTGATTCAGATCTATCTATTTCCAGCTCAACAAAGAATAATACCAAAAAAAGAAAGTTTTTCAAAAGATCAGTTGTCATATTGCCATATTTTTGTCAAAAAAGTCACTTTTTGCAAAAATACTAGTATTACTCTTGATCCCTCACCAAAACCTTTGCCGAGTTTTCAGAACATTCTATTTATAGTAAAATACTATTTTTGAGTTCGACGAAGATTCTTCTTGTCCAGATCATAAAAAATCTTGATTTTTACCCTCGTCAAACTACAGAAACTGTATTTTCTTGTGTTAGAAACCTTTGTCGGGTTTACCCTAGTTTTATCAGTGTCAGATCTTGCATCTGAGAGTTTGACGAAGGTTATTGCCCTAGAAATTGTCAAAAAAGTTGATCAGAGAGTTTTTTTTTTCTTTCCAAAATAGCACTATTGAACCTTCGCCGAGCCAACCTTCGCTTAGAAAACCTTCACTAGTACTATTTTTAGATTTTGATTTTCCAAATCAAGTCTCTGTCAAAATTTGGATCAAATATGCTATATTTTGATTTGGGTTCTGAGAAATTTGTCATTTTTGAGAAGTATTGATTGATCAAATCTCAAAATCTTTTTCGCGATATAGAAATCTGACTATTAAAGAGTGGAATAGATCTAGCAAATCTGATCTGAGATAGTTTTTTATTGAAAAATCTAGATCCAATTTCATTGTCTGCTTGATTTGAATCTTTGAAAATGGCTACCCCTGGAGCTATTCCGAGAGGTGCTCCTCAAGAAGTCAATCCAAATATTGTTAGAAGAGCACCCCGTTTGGATCTACCCAAATGTCAGAAATGGTGAACTCCTACGACTTTGTTGCAACACGAACACAAAGCGAAGGTCGAACGAGAACAATTCGCGAAAGTCAATGTCCCTTGATTTGAAGGATGAACGATTCGCGAATCATTCGTGAATCGTAAACCATAAAGCGTTGCAGGACCGTAAGAAGCCGCAAAGCGACGCAAATCGAAAAGGAATGAAAAGAACGAAAGGAGCGAAAGGAATGAAAGCAAACGAAAGAGAATCTTTCATGCTGCCAGTTGGTAGCTTAATGGGCTTGGAGTCCTAGACTTCACGCCCAGCTGAAAATGATGACAACGATGGAGAGTAACTAATTAGTTGATTAGCGTTAACTAGTCTTGTGATTTTGCGTTTAGCTATCTTGTAAATTCCACACAGTGGAGATATAACCTATCCTTTCTGGATCATAAAAATATAAGAGAAGAGACAGAATTCTGTAAGAGATCGAGAGAGCGACGTAGCGAGTAGAGCAGAAAAATAAAAATACTAGAAACAGAAGAGTTGTGCATGAAAGTCTGCCAATGAGCAGAACACAGCGAAAGAGCAGAGCGTTAGGCCACCAACAAGCGAGACATTGACGATCTTGCCCTCATATCAAACTAATAATACAGTTGCTCTATTTTCATGCATCTCCTTGTCTTGTGCCATTTGTGTTTATTGCTAGAATATAATGTGTTCTGTGATGTGCAGTCGTGTGTCTAGGTTCCTATGAAGCTTTTGCGCAATAGAAAATTCAAAGACATAAAATCGTTCGCGACAACAAAAACAAAACAAAGACAGTTTTGCGACATGATGGTATCAGAGCACACAGCTTATCACCACTCATATATAAGTAGTGATTCTCTAGACAACACAATATGGCTACAACAATCCAGACAAGAGTAGCAATCAGTCTTAATGGCACAAATTATAGAATCTGGAAATTCAAAATCAAAACCTTTCTGAAGGGCGAAGGCATCTGGTCGGTGACCGAACTCTTAGAGGTACAGCCTCCAGAGGGAGACCCGAGGAGAGCTGAATGGATCAGAAAAGAAAGAAGAAATAGAATGCTAGTCGAAGGAGCCAAATGCATGATGGAACAAGCTCAATTGTCAGGTCAATTCTGGGCTGAGGCAATAGCTGCAGCTGTACACCTGCAGAACATATCAACAATGACAATGTTGGAAAACAAGACACCATACGAAATGTGGATAGGTAGAAAGCCTGATCTATCATACGTACGAGTGTTTGGATGTGCAGCATACAAGCACATTCCAAAAGAAAAAAGAAACAAACTCCATGACAAATCAGAGCAAACGATCATGGTCGGCTACTCAAACGGAACACAAGTGTATATGCTCTATAATCCAACCACAAAAGAAGTTGTTTCGAGCAGAGATGTGAAGTTCGATGAGTCCACATTCCCTGGACTGAAAGAGAAAAGAGGTTATGAGATCTTCACACTACTGCCTATTCAAGAGGGAGATCGAGGATCAGAATGCAGAGCCATAGACTCTAGAGCAGCAGGAAGGAGAGATCAAACCCACGAACAAGAAATGTTTGAGCAGCGACGAAACGGGCCTAGAAAGTCAACAAGACAAAGAAGACCTCCAGACCGTTACTCTAACAATCTTCAGTGGAGCGAAGACACATAGTTCGAGTACTACAGCTTCACTGAAGAGCCAACAACATATCAAGAAGCTATCTAGAGTCCAGAGGGAGAATTCTGGAAGGAGTCAATGTAAGAAGAGATCGAGTTGATGAGACGAAACGAGGCATGTACATTAGAGCCACTGCCAGAAAACAGAAAAATATTGACCGCAAGTGGGTATACAAGAAAAAGATGAAATCAGATGGCACCATTGGCCGCTACAAGGCAAGGCTTATCGTGAAGGGCTACACAGAGATATGGTATTGATTATTTCGACACATATTCGCCAATGGTCAAGATGACAAGCATACGACTACTCCTTGCATACGCCACACAGCATAATCTGGATATTCACCAGATTGATGTAAAAGCAGCCTTTCTCCATAGAGATCTAGAGGAGGAGATCTACATGAAGCAGCTTGAAGGTTTTTAAGATCCCGACAATCGACAATATGTTTGTCGGTTGCAAAGAGGCATCTATGGTCTAAAACAGGCATGTACATTAGAGCCACTGCCAGAAAACAGAAAGTCGACTGCAAGTGGGTATACAAGAAAAAGATGAAATCAGATGGCACCATTGGCCGCTACAAGGCAAGGCTTATCGTGAAGGGCTACACAAAGATATGGTATTGATTATGTCGACACATATTCGCCGATGGTCAAGATGACAAGCATACGACTACTCCTTGCATACGCCACACAGCACAATCTGGATATTCACCAGATTGATGTAAAAACAGCCTTTCTCCACAGACATCTAGAGGAAGATATCTACATGAAGCAGCTTGAAGGTTTTGAAGATCCTGACAATCGACAATATGTTTGTCGGCTGCAAAGATGCATCTATGGTCTAAAACAGGCATCACGAGCTTGGTATAAGAAGCTCGATGGTCTTCTGAAGTCCTAGAATTCAATCCTACACAATCAAACTACAATGTCAACTTTAAGAGAGTAGGAAAGGATTTTGTGATACTGACTATCTTCATGGATGATTCCCTAATGATAGAAAATTCATTGATGTTGATCAAAGACATGAAGAGTCAGATTTCTGAAAGTTATGAAATCACAGATCTTGGAGAAGCAACGAAATGTCTCGAGCTAGAAATCAGAAGAGATCGAACAAAGGGCAAAATGCACTTGAGTCAGTCAAAATATGCCAGAAAGGTGCTCAAGTAGTATCACATGATAGACTGCAAAGAAAAGGCCACACCAATGATAGCTAGAGCCAAGCTCACGATGCAGGATTGTCCAAAAACGGAAGAGAAAGAACAGAAGATGGCAGGTATATTCTACTAAACCTAATCGATAGTCTGATGTACCTCACAATTTGTATCAGACCCAATCTAGCTTTCTCTGTTTACGCCTTGAGCCAATTCTCTTATAATCCTGGGATGGCACATTGGCAAATATCAAAATGAATCCCACAGTATATGAAAGGTGCCTAGAATATGGGATTAACCTACAGAACTGAAAACAAAAAAAAAATCTCAAGCTACACCACTACAATGATGTGAGCTGGGCGAGCTGCAAAGATGACAACAAGTCCATAACTGGAGGATGTACCATAGCGTGCGAAGTTGCAATCAGTTGGATATGCAAAAAGCAAACCTTGGTGGCTCAATCCTCTTGCGAAGCTGAATACGTCGTGACTTCAAAGGTGGCGAATGAGGTGGTGTGGCTGCAGATGATGCTGGAGACAATCGGGATACCAAATGAAGGGCCAAGTATGATGCTGATGGACTCTCAGAGTGCCATCTATCTGTCCTAGGATTTTGTCTTCCATTCAAAGACAAAACACATACCTCTGAAGTACCATCACATTCGAGATTTAATCTTGAAAGGAGAGCTCTAGGTTCAGTATATAAATTCAGAAGACATGATTGCAGATCTGCTCACGAAGCCACTCGACAAGCCACTCTTTGCCAAGCAAAGAAAGACAATTGGATTAAAGTGATAGAGAGCAAGGACATTCATCAATTTATTTATGAAGAGAACCAATCTGCTTTATTGAAATGAGGAAATGAACATGTGTAGGAACTCCAGTTGGTCCCTTTTTATAGTAGAGAGGAGGACCTTGGTCTCTAAATCCTATTGGTCCATTTCTGTTTTCCTAATTATTCAAATTTAAAAAAGAGTGGGAACCATCCAAATTGGAGGGAAACCCAACTTTATTCACTAACTTGACATTTGGGCCCTGTGACATTAAAAGTCCCGCAAAAAGGCCTAAAGTCCTTTTATCATCTTTCTAATTAATCAAATCTCTATGTGATCATCGGGTTGGACTTACACACGCAGGGTGCCAAATCCCTCTCACTTATTAACTAGGGTTAGGGTTGCCTTGGGATTCGCAGACCCTCCAACACTCTCTCTCTCTCTCTCTCTCTCTCTCTCTCTCTCTCTCTCTCTCTCTCTCTCTCTCTCTCTCTCTCTCTCTCTCTCTCTCTCTCTCTCTCTCTCTCTCTCTCTCTCTCTCTCTCTCTCTCTCTCTCTCTCTCTCTCTCGTTAGAAATCAATGATAAACTTCATTGTTACACTTCTTAGTACTGATTATGATGTACATTAATGCTGACAGCTGTTACCAACTGTAATTAGTTGTAGACTAGCCTATTAGTTAACGACTAGTTTTTTTCTCTCTCTATTAGGGTTTAGGATTTATTTGTACATTTTACATTCAGTATGCAATACAGTGAATAGTGTGTGAGAGTGCGCTAGTGTTGTTGGTGCATGTTCTTCTTCCGCCTTATGGTGAATGCTTGATGTTGCTTATATGATTATTGACATGGTATCAGAGCGGCGATAGTTCTGCGTGTTTGATCTTGTCAATGATTCTAGCTTCGTTGGATGATGTAGACGAAGAGCTACCAATATGAGACATATTAACAGTAATACAAATAGAAGAAACTTAATCTCTCAATTTATCTGAGCTATGCGCTGATACCAATCTGAAGGGGCAAGGGAGTATGGAGAACACAAACGAGAAAGAGAGCATGAATATTTGTGGAACAGCTCTCCTGCTATAATATGCTGCTATATGTAGAAACAGTCTAATAGATTGTTAATGTGAAGTGTGGTCCCAGCTCAAGCACTCTATGCCCAACAAGATCTTATAAATTACTTCATACTCACAAAATAAAAATGAGTACAGTCCATTGAAGATATTAGAAATGGTTTGAGGTACTACTGTGAATTAGATTTCAATGAGAAGTTCAGCTCAAAAACTTTGGAGTGATAGTGCAATAAAATGATGCGAGTTTTTCAAGCATCAAAGACAGTCATTCTCTAATCAGAAATTGAGGAGTCGTAGACATTCGTGTTCCGATCAGAGTGAGTGAACAAGCATGATAGCAGAAGTAAAGTGCATTCAACCACAATAAGCTTTGATCTACGTTGTACACAGATAGAAAAACGTATTGTTGCTATATTACACTGAAACACAACAAAATGGTAGTTATAACCAGAATGACGGCGTAACTGGGAGGCTCAAAATTATTCATCTCATGGATGGAGCATCACATAGAGTGTGTCGAGATGATCCATTTATAGATTGCATCCATGTAATAATTACAATAAATGTTTGTCATCTAATTACACAAGTCGTTGTCCTTGGAAGTATTTGGCTTGTGATGACAACTATACATTGTGTACACGGTCAACCCATAGAAAATGTTGACACAAACGAGGACGTTGCAAATCTCTCTCATTTCACATTTTATGTGGAGTGGTTTTCTCTCACTTCATCTTTTTAAGAAGTGGTTGGAACGTTCCTCGTATAAAATAGACGATCTTTAAAATTTTCTCTTCGTATTTTTCGGGAAAACGCGAAAAAATTGAAGGCATTAAAAAATAGTTAAACTTTTGAACTGCGCATAAGTTTTACTTCTTCAAAACAATTGAAAGGAAGAAACCAAAGGTAAGTGTCGTATTTTTCGAGAAAGTGCGAACTGTGCGACACTTAGTCTATTTCTGCAAACTGTTGAAAGAATAATGTATTTCTACAAATGCTAGTTTGTGGAAGTCCTTGAAGATGGCTAAGTCTTCAATGGTCTTCAAATAGTCGACTATTCAATGTCAACTGCACGATCTCACGATCCTGTACTCATTCTCCAACTACTGCTAATTGGTCACGAATCTCTTTCATCTTTAGTAAGTGATTGGCAATAGTTGCATCACCATCCACAATGTATGCAACTTCGTCTTCAGGAATAATATTCAAGATGTGTTTGTCATTTCAAACAATGTCTTCAATTTATCCCAAGCTTCTTTTGGCCCTTCTGAATCCAAAATGTAGGGAGTAATTGCATCCCTAACTGATAAGTTGATGACATTCTGTGCTTTCCGCTTCAAATCTTTAATGGATCAGTTATCAACTGTAGGATGTGCTATTCAAGATGATGATGTTGTTATGATCTTGCTTTCTTCTGTTCGAAAGTCATATGAACACTGTAGTGATATCTCCACACAACCCGGCCTCACTCTTCAAAAGGTGATCGGTCATCTTCTTCAAGAAAAAATGTGGAGAAAGACCAGTGCCCTGTCCATCAAAGACAAATCCATGGCCCTGTACACCAAGAAGAAAGAATATTATAAGGGCAAGAATCAAGTGCAGGAGAGAATATTATAAGGGCAAGAATCAAGTGCAAGAGCAGCAATAGTAGAAGCCTCACACTCAAGGGCGCAATAAGCTTTTTTGCAGATATTGCAAGAGAGCCAATCATGACATCAAAGAGTGTCATATTCACATCTACAATGAGACAAAGAAGTAACAACAACAACAGCCAGACTCCTCCAATGCAGCGGAATTTAAGAAGCAAGACACATGTTAATGGCTTACAACAGTGGCAACAGAGACCACGATAGCTGATACCTGGACAGCGGTGCTACCCAACACATGACTTCTTGAAAGGAATGGTTTACCGAATATGGAACTTACAACAGAGATTAATTTATCTACCTCAGAGATTCAAGCACCATACGTGTGGAAGGCAAAGAGACAGTCAAGACATTAGAGGAGTTCTCAATATCAAAAAGACCCTTTGTAAAGATACTTTTATTTTTTTTCTTTAGTTTCGACCGTCACCAGGCCCAATCAAAATGCACAGATTTGAAATCTACATAACGTAGTTCAAATTAACCAAAAAATAAAAATGCAATATAGAAAACTTCGAAATTTGTGTCCGGGCAGCATGGACGTATCTCATTGGTTTCTTTTTCCTGCCCGACACGTGCTAATCTGTCCGACATCAATATCTCAAGTTAAATTTACTTTACTATGCTGGTTAGTATAATGAAATTTTCTAACTATACTAGTTACATTTATAGAAATATAGTATGTACAGTTACATAGAATATGGTATACGCAGTAACTGTGACTATGTTGGCACTCACATTAGATTGAATGTGATACGAAAAATTAAAATCAAGTAACATATCAGAGAGATTTTTGGTGCCCAAGCTTTGACAATAGCAATGGCGAGGAGACCCAGATCTACAATCGATTTTGTGATTCTTTACAATGAGAAAGATGAAGCTGATAACTGGAAGCCAACAAAATGTACGAAGAACTCATGGGTATTGATGCATCCATCATCAAAGGGCAATTTTTGACAAAAGAAAAGAGCAAAAATGACTTACAAATCTTATTGGAAAGCAAAAAATTTGGAGTTTAAGACTACCTCAGGAGGTCAATCGATATCAGAAGTCTTAGTGCAACATGTATATATGCATTCAAATATCAAAGTACATGATATCAATCCTCATGATCATAAAAAATGTAATTGTAAGTATATCAAAACATATGCACTCTACAGCAATCATAGGTGATTTCCTTTATTGATGCTCTTCAGATTATGATTTAAATGCTTCAGCATTGTTTTTTTCTTTCAGATTTATATCCATCATGCATAAGTGAATGGGAGCCCGCACAATCACTTGCAGGAATAATAGACGTGATTCACTCTGATGTTGGAAAGCTACAATACAGAGGAAGAAGTCCAAAGGAACTTGCATATTGTGGTATCTACTTTTATGGATCTTTATATACGCCACAAACAGATGGAGGTTTTGGCAAGCTTGAAGCAATTCCATTGCCGAGTTTTCAAAGTGATGAGTGGCCTACTCCTGACAACATTGTTTCTGAATCCTTGAGATGCAAGCTACTCATTGATATTAAAAATGCTGAAGATAAGCACAGGCTCAAAAATTGTTCACCTAAGTTGGTTTATCTCATTGCATACATTTGTTGATTTTTTCTCGAGTGCTAGTGTTCGTAGGACACCAACTTTATTTGTTTGCAAGAATTTATCAGATGAGACTTTGTCAGATCTCATGGATCAAGGCTGGGATAGTAAAATAAATAATGACATAGAATGCAGGATTAAAAAGTCCTCAATGATCTTTTGTTATCAAATCGAAAAGCAAATGCTCAGTCCCACATTTAGCTACCAGAGATACAAGAAAATTGAAGGTACATGGCTACCACTGGATCAAGACTTTGAACTAAATGGTCACACAAACCGAATGGAGATAAGCATTATCTACAATGAGGAATATTTGACTATGGTTGAGGTGGAAGAGCACTGGAAGCTTGATTTTATCAAAACAGAGCTCATGCTATTACAAACCAATCTACCAACATATTTCATATTTATCATCAACAGAAGACTCGTAAGTACTTTATGTTTATTGCCATTTCAAAATAGAACAAAATAATAGAAAATGTCATCATTTACAATTGCACATTCACTAATATTTGCCATGTCATAGATGCGAAAAAGACAGGAGCTGATAACGTGCTGCAAAGATCTACCTACAACAATCACCATTGTGAGAGAACAATAGTTTCAAATAAACTTTAGTAAAAATCTGTCTATACACCCTTTCATTCAATAAATGAAAGCCCAAGTTGGACATCTATACATGTATTTTGTGCTCCCAAATTCATAAACTAGAGTAGCATTTGATATATCAATGTATATATTTCTATGAAGTCTATACATTTATTTGTGTTCTATGCTATCTATATTTTTTTCAGATCTTAATTTAGTACAACTACATCATCCTTTGCACCATCATCAATAACGGGAGGCTGAAGCCTTGCCCGCGCCAGTATACTCAGGATAATTTCTTGTCTAAATCTATACACCTGGCTTTATGTGTACTCAGGAAATGTAAACTGCAAAATAGAACATTCATGTATTAGTAATGGCCAATAACATCACTAGAATAGAAAACTAATCATGATTCCAAAATAAGAATAAACCGAATTTATTATCTTAGAAATATCAACATCTTGTTGAAGGATGAACCACTCAAAAAACAGCTTGGCATTGTACAATGTGTACCACCCACAGCTGAATGAATCATTTTGCTGGGGTGATTGCAAAATAATTCAGCACACAAGAAATCAATTATGAAACAGAATGAATTAGACTGAAAATATTTCATTAGAATACTGATTTCAAAATGCTATTAAGAAAGACAGAGTTTACCTCCAAGCTGACGATCTGCCAGTCCACGGAATGGAAAACGTTTGTAGGATTATTTTTACTTAGATATGGAATGAATATATCTACATCCTTATGCGTATTTCTCGCTGAATTCATCTTGACACAAGAACATTTAATAGTATTATTTACAGATCTCTTAATAGATATCAGGTTTAAACTCTAGTGGTCACTGCAAAATAAGATTAAAAGTACTTTAGCGGCAATTCTGAGAACTATTTAAATTGAAAATGTCAATGTTAATGCATAAAACAGGAAGAAACACTTAATATATCTTACTTGGTATGATAAGGAATGACCAGATACTTTGTTGCTGGTGTGAATCCACTTGTCAGACACTGTGACAATGTGTCATTATTCTCCTTGAAGGCCTGGAGCAAAAAGTTACTCAGCACCAGCAACTCGTTTGATGAATCTCTTGCAATGTCAAATTGCAAGAGTGTCAGCCCGGACTCTATCACAAGATCACTGATAGAAGCCCGTCTGTGCAATCTAGAACTCTAAAATTAATACTAAAATCAAGTTCTTCTAGTCTAAAACAAAAAGGAGTATCAATTGTATCTATAGCATCCGATATGTCTTTCTCAAATTTAAGATAATCATCCGAATCTATATATGTATAGAAATTGGGAGGAGGAGGAGGAGGTGGAAGTGTAGCATCTACAGCAATTATAGGAGTATCCAAAATAGAGGTAGCTATATTTACAGCATTATCAACAACAACATTATCTACAATGGATTCTGGGATAGGCTTCACTTTTTTAGGAGCACGCTTGGGGGCTGTCTGCTTCCTAGGACGCTTCGTAGGAAGATGAATCCTATCTACAAGAGTTGGTCTAGGAGCATCAGGCTGAGATACATGTAATCTATAGTACCTATCCCTCATGCTCATCAGAAGCTGAAAATCCTTGGGCATTATGGTAACCCTCTTGGTATGGATGGCAAGCAAAAAAGAATCCTAAAAAAAAAGGGCTAATATAATCTTCAGCAGCCTCCTAAAGGCACTGAAGAGCACTTGGTGTGAATCTAACGTGCTGTCCGAGATCATTTCTTGTTATGTTCCGGACAACACGGTAGAATGGAGCTCTTGGGATCAACAGAGTTGTTGACCTCTGATACTTGCGTATCTCAGAGAGCCACCTGCTGCAGTTGCATGTTCTAGGTCTAGCAGGGGGTGTGATGGCAACCGCAGGAGATGAGGATAAGCCAGGAGAGAAGAAGTCTCTCCTTGTCTGCTTTCTCCTATCCATGGGCGTGAACTATGTGATAGTCCAATGCGTGAAGGTTAGGACGAGAAGGAAGGGATGATAAAGAACTCGCAGAGGACCGCTATGTGCGAACAGAATGTATGGTATATCGGACCTATGCGAGCCGAATATCAGAGAGAACGATGAGATTTGAGAAAAGACGCACAAGTGCGATATGGGGTGACACGTAGGAAGACATATCGGACCTGTGCGCATGGAAGGTAGTAGGAGAAATTTTGATTGTGAAGGACGCACACAAATGCGATATGCGGAGCGAAAAAAAAAAGTGAAGAAAATTCATCGAAATTTGTGATTTTATATCGGGATTTACGTGCAAAAGAATGTCTTGTCACACGTGTGGGAGTTGTACGGACAAATGTGAAAGTGACACGTGTCACCCTGTCACAATACACGTGTGGGATTTGTACGATCAAATGCGAGAGTGACACGTGTTTATGAGCAATCGAATGAACATGCGACACATGTCTAGGTGTCATTTCACACGTGTGCAGGTGTCATCTCACACGTGTCGAATTGAAAGTAGACATGTGTCATAACTCCGTTGATCACATGTGCAAAAATTTAGTATAAATGACACAAAAACCGAATAATTTTTTACCTTTTGCATTCTCAAAATTAGCGACATATCGCTTTTGTGCGCGCTCATTGCTGTCCGTTTGCTTGCAAGTATACCTACTCGCACACAAGTGCGATATTCTGTATCTGTCTACCGTACATATCCATCTTCTGCGTCATTTTGATAGTTAGTTTTGGTCCAATTCTCTCGCGCGCACAAGTTCGATATTCACGCTACTGCCATGGCCTCTTCCTCATCATTCTCATGAGAATCAGACTTGAGTTCATTTCTGAGTGAATTTGGGATTACTGAAAATCTGGACTAGTTCCACAACCTATTCATGCCATATCTACATGTTTTCAAGACTGCACAACCAAATTCTGACGTATTTTATGAGCATTATGTCAGATTCAGAGACATACTTAGCAAGCCTGTTTTCTCCAAAAGTCAACTCCAGTACATGCATTATACTCATCTTGTTCATTTCTTCTCAACTTTTAGACATAGACTGGATAGAATGTTCACCAAATTTTTGATCTTTTCAAAAGTAGTTCTATGTGTCCGTATTGCAACAAGAAATGTTGATTGGTTGAATATCAAAGTGGTTTTGTACTTTTTCTTTTAGTTCAGATCCCAGATGATAATGAGTTTCCTGTTGCTGACCCTCCTTTTGCACCCTCCTCTGTTCAGTCACCCATTAAGGATATCAGTCACTTTCTTATCGACACTCCTGATAAAGAAAGTGACTTCATTGATTTAAATACTGATGTTCTCCGGGATTCTTTCATTGGCCAAAATACATCTGATGATGAATCCAAATCTATGGAGGATTCGAAATGTCTTTTCAACTTGCTTGTATATTATATTAATGACGATGTATATTTTACTACTGCTGATTTATGTAAATTTTTTGACTATCGTGAGGACGAGGTTCTATGTTTATTATCTGGCACAATATCCCAATTCTCTGACTTTGTAGATTTTGAGATAGATGACCTTGTTGCTGGTATTGATTTTGATGATGAGGAGGGTCTTATGACCGGTGAAGAATGTCTGAATAAGACTTTATCAAATATAGCTGAGGATGGGCGAGGCAGACCATCCGATGAAGAATTCACAGCATTTCAATCCCAGATGGGCTTCCCTCGTCCATCATTAATGCATTTCACTGATGATTCCACTTCAGTACGTGGTCATTATATTGATCATCATGATCTGGTTGCTGATGATGATGAAGAATGTGTAAGTGTTTAATCTTCCTTGCATTTGAATGTTTTCAATCGCTGAATGTGTTTTTGCTAGCATATTTCCTATTGCAAGATGCTCTCATAATAGATGATTTTGCTGCGAGACAAGGTGGTTTCAGACAACACACATCCTCGTTCCAGAGGGACAGTGGACTGGGCCACTATCTTCGGCATTTCTTGAAGAATGAGATCTGAACTGAGCCCAATCGGGGAGAGTCTTATAATGGCAGTTAAAGCTTTATCATTTTATTTAGGAAGACATAAATTTGTTAAGACAAATAAGATCATTTTTGTCAAAAGATCTTATGTTTTGAACATTTTAGACTTTATTGATGGGAATGTTCCTTTAAGGAGCTCTCATTATTCATTGTATTTCACTTATATTGAGTTTAGTGGAAATAAGAATAATGCACATCTATTAGATGCATACGCTAGCAGAGAATTTCTTCATGACAATACTACCATAGAATCTGATACAAGATCTGATGATGAATAGTTGACACTTTGTATAATACAATCAATACATTTACATTGGGTATTGCTCCTCTCTTGTTCAATGAATTTGCAAAGCAATTCTGAACATGTCATGATGATCTTCTACTCATCAATGATGATCTTCTACTCAACAATCATCTAATTTTCTCTTCATGTATGAACTTGCATGCCTTTCTAAACTTGTTGTATTGTGTGGACTTTGTTATATGTCAAATTTGAACTCTGTAGTAGAACCACTAAAACAATTGACAAATGTAGTTTCATTTTTCATTGGTTCCTCCAAGTTGTGTATTTCGATGAAATGTTGCTCGTGCTTGCTAGTGTGACTTCTCCATCTCTTGTGATGACCATACACTCAAGATTCCATATGTATTTGCACAAAATGTTGTATGATCTCTTAGTATGTGCTGCATATGTCAAAATCATAATGTTAGTCTTATGTTTAGATCTAAATATATATGAAAATTTGAAAGCATTTTGAAAATTTTATACTATACATGTAATGAGTGATGTGATCTTCTCCCCATGCTTTTGATATTGCATTAACAAACTCGACACAAGTCCTTTGGACAGCTTTCTTATCAATATCAGAGTATTTTTCTTTTCTTAAAATAGCAATCATACTATCAAGCTTTTTCTATACATCAACTTTTAGTACTCTAGTTTTGTCGTCTTTCTCGAATAACATAGTGGTAGCAATAATATCTGTCCAGACTGAGTGTTGAATATTAGAAGCTTTACCAGTATGATTTGATAGAAAATTACATGCTTTTGCTCCTCCTATGCTTGGCTTAGTTGGCATGTTCCCATTCTTTCCTAAAAGCTTTTCATCTTTTTAAATTTTGACATGTCCTTTATGGAGTCCTGCTTTTGATAAGACATCTTCTAATCGAGAGATAGCTTCATTTGCTAATGATGTTGGCTTAGTATTCCAAGCAAAAACTATATGAAAATAAATGATCTATTCTATTAATCTAACTTCTGCATGAAGAGTGCAAACATGCACATTTTTTAAGGGGATAGGCGGCACAGGCTTCCAGTTTGGATCTGCATATTCTCTAGTAATTCATGTACTCCTAGTTACATCTTTTGCCATTTTCATGCAGTACAAACAAGGGTGTTTTGATGTAGCACCGTGAGAGACATTATACATACATTTCAATGTTTTCAAATCACCTGCTAAGTGCCATTCAACATTGAAGTTTCCAACTCCTGGAACATTGAGAAATCCTCCATCCATATGGTCCTTGATGATCCTAGGATAAGATGTCCTTGAGAATATCCATGATAATATATCATGATCCTCTTTCAGCACCTGTCCAAAGAATTAATCATACTTAGTTTACAATGTATTAATACTATTCAATGAATGTAATGTAGTAATGAGGCTAGACCTGAAACGCTGCCAACCACCATATATCATTTTCTGACTGGACACTGAATTTGAGATCTTCAATTGAGAGTAGAGATGTTATATTCTATGAAGATCAAAAATACATTTTTGAGGAGGCTGAGTTCAAAGATTCTCACAAAGATACTCCAATCATTACTCTTGAAGACTATCATGGAGAAATGAGGCCAAGAATTGAGGAGGAGTCGCCTCAAATCTTTTCACCAAGGAGATCTCAAAGAGAAAGATCCACGCCTAGAAGGCTTACCTATGAAGATAGAGGCAAGCAAGTGGAAATCAACTCCACTAATTGTGCTTATTTTATTTCTCATGAGGAGCCAAAGGATGTATATGATGCTCTCAACTCGAAGGAATGGTACCCTGCCATGAAGGAGGAATATGATGCTTTGATGGCCAATAAGACATGGGAGCTTGTGGATCTTCCATCCAACAAGCACACCATCGGTTGCAAGTGGGTTTTTCGAATCAAGTATAATCAAGATGGCACAATCAACAAGTACAAGACTAGGCTTTGTCTAAAGGTTTTGCTCAAGTTTATGGACTTGATTATGAGGAGACCTTTGCTCCAGTTGCAAAGATGGTATCAATTAGAATCATAATTTCTCTTTCTTTTTTTTAAAATTGGAAAGTTCTTCAATTAGATGTCTCTAATGCATTTCTAAATGGGTATCTAGAAGATGAGATTTATATGGATCAGCCTATTGGGTTCATCCATGACAAAGAAAAAGTTTGCTTGCTCTTCAAAAGTTTATATGGATTAAAGCAAGCTCCAAGATCATGGTATTCTCAACTTAAAACCTTTCTTAAGTCATTAGGATTTAATCTTAGTAACTATGATCCTTCCTTATATGTCAAGTTTTTTGATAAAGATATTGTCATCCTTCTTATTTATGTGATATCATTTTGACAGGAAGTTGCATCAAGTCAGGTGAGGAAACCAAGATTGCACTTGGAATTAATTCAAGATGCAAGATCTTGGAAAAATTCACTATATTCTAGGATTAGAGATTGACTTTCTTAAAGATAAAGCTTTTGTATGTCAATCCAAGTATGCTCTTTCAATGTTAAAAAAGTTCAATATGTTGAATTGTAAGAGTATAGAAACACCTATGGAGAAAAATGTAAAGGACTCTAACAAAGGTGATGAAAGATCCTTTGTGGAAATCACACTTTTTAGAAGTCTTATAGGCTCCTTAATTTGGCTCACAATAACTAGACCTGACATAAGCTTTAGTATTCATAAGTTGAGCCAGGCTATGCAAAATCCTTCTGTTTATCATTGGAAAATGGCCAAGAGAGTGCTTAGAAATATATCTTCAACTTTTGATTTTGATTTATTGTATAAAAGTGAAGATCTTTCTATTATTGATTATTCTGACTCAGATTTTGCAAGTGATAGATCAAATTGAAAATCTACAAGTGCTTATGTCATATATCTTGGAGAAAACTTGATATCTTGGCTTTCCAAAAAACAAGATATTGTATCTCTCTCATCATGTGAAGCTGAGTACAAGGCACTCACTACAACAACAAAGGAAGTGCTTTGGATCAAGAGGTTACTAGTGGAGCTAAAGATAATCATGGAAGAAGATCTACCTGTGATCATGTGTGACAACATTTCAGCCCAAGCCCTTGCCAACAACCCAATATTTCATGCAAGGAGCAAACATATCGAAGTTGTACATCACTTCGTGAGAGAGAAGCTCATTGGAGGTGAAATCAAATTGGATCACATCGAGACATCATCTTGTATTGCTGATATGCTCAGCAAACCTTTGAGCAAAAGTTCCTTCATCAAGCATAGAGCCAATCTTGGAGTTATACCAAGATCCATGTTCAAATCAATATAGATTATTTTTAGGAGGAGTGTTAAAATTGAAAAACAATCCATATTGATTTCTTGGCTTGCTACAAATGTTGTACCATGCAAGTATGTAGCTCATTAATGCAAAATGCCAAGTTTGGCCTACATAGAACTCGAGCTACATGGCTATGTAATATTTAGATTGATGAATACAACTTGCATATAGTTTGTAGACATAGAATTAGCAAAGTCATGCTTGTAGAAAGTCGTGGCAATTCACATGCATTAATTGTAAGTGATCTATAGTGACATGTAAGGCATGCACAAAGTGTAATGGACACATGCATGATGATTTGTAGTTTGTTAGTTAGAACTAGTACACTTGTAAAAAGTTGGTAGAATTTTATGCATGGCAAGTGACAAATGTCACATAGACTCTATATGTCATTTTGTAATGGATGGATGTGGTTTTACCTCAAGCTACCTCAAAGTCCATAAATATGTGTAGCTCTCCTCACAATCAATGATGAAGAACCAAAGTTTTGTAGCTATCTCATGCCATTTTGGATCTAAACTACTTTACTTGTTAACTCTCTATCTTTCTCTCTCTAACTCGTGTTGAAGCTAATGCTTATACACTGATATCTTGTACTTTTGTTCATTATTGATTCATTGCCATCATATTCAATTGCTTAGCATGCTAGATTGTGGTTAAGTCATTTCTTCTGAACTAGATCTTGCTAATCAATCTAGAATCAGGTTATTGTGCCAATCACAAAGCTTAATTAGATCCATCATACTTGTGAACATTCCCCACACATGTGAAATCTGAAAATTTTGTCAGCTTGTGCCGCTTGAGCATTGGCTTTTGCTTTTGCTTCTTGACTCAGGTCAGCTGCAAGTGTATTTTTTGCTTGTGTGGTTGCGAGCAGCTCTCTTTCTCCCTCCCTTGAATCTATTGCATGTGGTTGGTGTTGGATTGCTATCACAAAATCAATTACTTGTTGTACTCAAGACATTATTTGTATGGACCTTGTTGGTGATTGGGACCTGGACCTACCAGCAGGTGATTGCACTTGTGGGGACTGTGAAAGTTTTTAGATCTATTAAGATCCATACCTACAAAATGATCTTTGATTAGAAAAACAAGCAATTCACCAATCTTGCCAATATAGAAAAAATCAGTATCTACACTAAAAATGAGATGCAATCTCTAATAGATCTTAATCAAACATGAACCAAAACATAAAATAAATTTGTTGTCCGTACAATAACAATAAGCTACTATATTTCACATGTGTGGATCTGAAAATAGCTTTTAATGAACGTCCTACACACAAAATTGCAAGATATGACAAGTATAGTGCACCAATGGATAGTAGAACCCAAGAGAACCATGTATAAGCATGAATGAGATAAGAGAGAGAGAATTTTATCTCTTTCCATGAGTTATATCCTTTTATAATAAGTCCAAACCTAAATTCAAACTTGGTTTCCCTCCATAATAGAAAATATCCTTTTTATTGTGACAAGATTCAATGTCTCTACTACTCAAATTTGAATATACTAAAACTTGTGTAATATGAATTCCCACACTTTTCAAAAGTGTTTATTCAAATGATTCTAGACTAATATAACTTTGAAAAGTCAAACTCTAAGTTTAATATGAAATTGGCCTCAAATGCCAAATAAACACATGTAACAAATATGACTAAACTAGTTGAAATCTCTCACAGTCCCTCTTCAACTAGTTTTAGCATGGACTTTGATAACACTCCAAGTGATGTCCTATGATTCATAAACAAGTCCTTTCCCAATGCTTTGCTGAAGATATCAGCTACACATTCCCTTGAAGAAACATGATGAAGCTCCACCTCCTTTGACTTGACTTGCTTCCTCACATAGTGATATGCTAATTCAATATGCTTGCTCCTAGCATGAAAGATAGGATTGGTTGCCCAATTTTGGGCTGATAGGTTGTCACAAAAGATGATTGGGCTCTCTAGAAAATCCATCAAGTGAAGATCCTTGATCCATACCATCTCCTTTGTGTAATGTGTAAGTGATATGTACTCGGCCTCACTAGATGACAATGAGATAGTGTCTTGTTTTTTTGACATCCATGATATAGCTTTGTCACCTATGAACAAGCGCTTTCAATTCTTCTACGGGCTCAGTTTTCAAGAGTGGCTGTTTCAAAGCTTCTTGCATTACCTATTATTGGATCTATTCTAGTTAGTGGTTTTGAGTAATTAGCTTAGTATTTTAAGTTTTATTTAGCTATTGAGTAGCTTAATTCATTTTGTCGTTCTATGGTATTACTTTAAATACTTTAATCTTCTTGTATGATCGTGGGTTTTCCCATTATTTTTAGAAAAAACAAGGATATTACTCAATTAGTAAACTGGGAATTACTCAACATACCTAAGAATCAACACATTTCCTGATTATCCTCTAATTAAGTATCCATGTATGATCTGTCAATCACAAATAGTTACATTCTTATGATTCGTCAATCATAATTCTTAAGAATCTCAAAGCATACTTAATTTCTAAAGGATATTGGACTTTATGTTTAATATATACTCAGGAGATATAAATAATCATTCTAAAATCTTCTCCATCTTAGAGATATTGGATTTTAAAAATACTCCTCAAACATGATTCTTAACCAAAACGTGAGTTATCCAAATTCCAAACCATTAGGTTATCAAAGACAAAAAGCATACCAAAATGGTATCAACAACCATCTTCATCCACCCAAAAGAATTCAGATTATATTCTAAACTTGACTTCTAGATATCCAAAGTTTTGTTGAATTTTCTGAAAATTCAGCTGTCATTCTTGGTACCATTATGATTCGCTATCTAATTGAGATCTATGGGGTACAATCAGTAATACTCTTTCTATGCACATAACCTTTTTGGATGAGTCAGAATGATTCATTAATCAAGCGTCTTATAAGCAACATATATATACAAATAGTTCCTGGTGAATTCTCTTCCCACTGTTCATTACACCAATTAACTTTTCACAAAAGTAATCCAATCACTCAATTTAATTCTAAAGATTGAGAAATCTCAAATGCCTAGGTGCAAATCTTAATGATACATATACAACACCACATTTAGATCCATATCTTAAGTTAACCAATAAATCTTTCAGAAAAAAATCCGTTAACTCTGCAAGTAATTGTCCAACACAATACTTGATCATATGTTTATGTTCATCGACTAGGTTAAGTGCACTAAATAACCCTAGTAACCAGGAAACTAGGTTAAGTGCACTAAATAACCCTAGTAACCAGGAATACATAGTAGATCCATCCAAGATTAATCGTGCACATATGAGAATAATCTCACTATGACCCAAGTACATACACATATGTCCTTATCTGGCAGATTCCTCCAAAATCTACATATGTTACTCTCAAATCTCACTAAGAATCTTGTAACTCAATCACCATAAAATTTTATTTCTCATGAGTAAATAACATATTTGGGAAATCTCTGAGACTGAGAACACATCTTCTCTCATGAGTTTTTAATCCCACTTACAACTTAGCACCAAATTTTTTTCCCATCAACCCCTCCTTGATTGTAGTACACCAACTAAGATTAGGTTGATTTAAAATAGACATTTCATCATCAAACTTACTTCATCCCCGACAAACTGGGATTAGTAACTTTCGATCTTACTCAGTACTACTTATAATTATTTCCAATTCCAAACCATTTCTAGTTCCAGATCGTTTTACACAATCCCTAGAAAATTTCTCTTATTCGTTTTCCAAACATTGTGCAACCAACAGATTTGATGGAAGACTTTTACACACCACTTCACTTCTTTTTTTATAAAATTTTTTAAATTTCTTACAAAAAGTTAACCAGAGAAATGACATATGAAAATTATGAAAAGTCAATAATAAGTGCCTTTCCAAAAAGGATTCACCCTATTATTTTCAAGACTTTCTCCTTGAATAATTTCAATACGAGTGATAATAAACGTTATCCATCCAAGATCTATCTATGCATAAGAGATAATCTGGATTTTGAGAAATTGAAACCACATAAAGCCTCAAGAATTTTTTCCACGCCTTATGTCTATGAATAATAGTTCACATGACAACAATCCTTCAGAAATAACTTCACGCTGGAAGGATCATATGAAATATGTCTGATATCCCATATTTGAGAAATTTTAAAGAAGTAAGGATTCTAAAAAAGGTGAGAAATAGATCTAAGAGTTTTCTTTATTTTGCAAATTATGAGATACCTTGAGTGGGTCCAGAATAAATCTCAAAAATTTTCAAAATACCCTTTGATTAGCCAATGGCCTACTTTTCTCATATCATGAATAGGTACTCAAATTTACCATTGACAATCAGATCACAGTCCTAGAAAATTCTCTTTCCGAAATTATTGATGTCTCCATACCACCAGCTCTTCCTTTCAGATTATCCTTAACCGCCATATTCGATAATCCAAAATTCAACCGATTCATCTAGATTTTCTATGCCAGGTGTAGACAAATATCACTATAACCAAACATTGGAGAATCAGTAAATTTTATTTTCTGATGGATAATAATCCATTTACAAAAGGATGATCAAACCATAAGGCTCCACACATGGATTATTGTCACATCTAAATATTTCTGGTTAGTAAAAGCTTACTCAAAGATTATTATCTCTAAAGAATGCTTTTTACAGTACTAACAAAATGTGCTCCATGTGTTAACACATTCCTTATTCATCATATTAAAATTTACGATCATTCTCATATTCATATAGGATATCAAACATGAATTCAATTAAATGAAATCCAATAATCAATTTTACTATGGAATTACTCTGTAATTGGTATTATGCAACTTTCCCACAAGGATTATCAAGAAATCCAAATTTCATAACACAAACTCATTTAGTAACAGGTGTCTCTTTTTCTTCCACCCTTAGCTTTTTTGGTCCCCCGAAAAATTCCATCCGTTAAGGTTTATGAATTTCACCTAAACAAAAACCCTATGGGCACAAAAAATTCACAAGTAAGGAAAGGAAAAAAAATCCTACAGCTGCCACCCCACATATTTCTAAGGTGCTCCTAGCCACAACCATCTAGAGAGAGAATGTCACCAATGGAGAAAACGCGTTTCTCGCATTTTCATTGGGCCACGTCTGCCCTAAAAAAAGTTTGAAGGGCTATTGAAAACGTTGAAGAAAAGAGAACTTTCTAGAGAGAGAGAGAGGGAACTTTCTAGAGAGAGAGAAAGGGAACTTTCTAGAGAGAGAAAGATATAAATTCAGGAGCACGATGGAGAGAGAGGGCCGAGAGAGAGACAAAGAGAGGGGGTGCTCATTTTTTTAATTTTTAGGAGTTTTTTTAGGGCTTTATGAAAAATAGCAATAATGTGAGTTGAGAGAGAGAGAATGTGGGCAATGATAGACAAAAAAAGTTTTGTCTATTCTCATTGGTCCACGTTTGCCCTAAAACATATTTGAAGGGCATTTGAAGTGCAATGAAAATGGGTTGAAAATGACGTGTGTGTGAAAATTGTCAACATTTCCTAGCTACTTTTAGGCCAAATTTGATATTTTTGGCACATAGTTTTGGATCCAACCTTTCACACGTGTGGAAGAGGCCTGGATACTTTTTATTTTAATACTCAAACTTCAGGACCTTCGAAATGACACCAAAATCATGTTATTTGGACATATAGGCCAATATTGGCTATTTTAGACTACTGGTGTCCTAAAATTGGGTCCTAAGTTTTAGAGAGAGGAGAGAGAGAGTCATCTCTCTCACCTATATTAGGCTGAAATTCGTGGAGAACAGGTTGGAGAAACCTATTGTATGATTCATTGAGATTGATAGATCATTGTCATTGTTTTTTCCTCCATTGAGAGCATTGCTTTGTGTATTGTCTTCAAGCTTTTGTGTATGATTTTAAGAGGTTTTCAAGCTATTGGGCACCCTGTTTGCTGCTATTTTTTGCTGCCATCAGTACCTTTTATTAGTTTCTTTTGTCTCTTGAATGCTTTGTCAAGTTCATGTGTATCATAGGTAGCATTAAGATGCTTTGCCATTTCTAATGTTTGTAGTAAGATTTTAGCCGAGTATTTTGAGAGTTTGGATTCATTCAAGATCCACTTTTTTTACAATGTGCATTTAGAGATTTTTAAGAAAAAACATGTGGCTTTAGACTCTTAGAAAGAGAAATTTTTAGAAAGAGAAAAAGTATAAAAGAGAGGAGAGAGAGGAGTCAAGATCGTCATGTCATTTTTTATGTTTTAAGGTTTTTTAAGTTTTTCTTAAGTTTCACATGAAAAATAACAATAATGTGAGTTAAAGAAGTAGACATAAAGTTGGAGAATTAGAAATATGGAGGTAGTACAATATTTACCCTAGAATAGAATATCTAGGGACGTTGGAAAAGGCCACGTGCACAGGGAAGATAGTTCGCTGCCAAAGATGGTGCTGTGAATGAAGGAGCTGCAACGCAGGTGTGCTGGTTCAAGCCAGATTGTTGGGCGTTCTGAAGAGTCTTTTGGAGAGCAGATTTCGTTTTTAGCTGGGAGAGCAGGTTTCGTTTTCAGTTGTTTGGAGGTTTCGTTGTTTGGAAATGGGCAGGCTTTTATTGCAGAGCTGTGATTTTTGTTTGAGAGAAGCTTTCTTTTTTAGCTTAGGAGAGCAGGTTTCGTTTTCAATTGTTTGGAGAGTAGGTTTCGCTAGAGAACAGTATTTTTGTTTGCAAGTGAGGAGTATGATCTTCCTCTGAAATTGCTGATCTTCCTCTGAGAACGCTGATGCTTGTCTGCAGGTTGTTGGTTTGCAGGTGCTCTTTGGCAGGTGGAGTAACCACTCAGTGGTGCAACTGGTCATTTGTAGCATTTGTGGAGGTTGTTGTAACGGGAAAACAAGGTCAAACATTTGAATTGGTGATGGAATGCCATACCAATTAGCAATTGTGGATCTTGGAAATGCTAAAATTACCTGAAATGTTGTTAGGATGTGTGCTATCTGTTAGAATGTGTGCTATGTTAGAAACTTACTGATAGGTGTAGAAACTTACCGTTATAAACTCTGGAAATGTGCAAATGTAATCTTAAATGCTTTTAATTATGTAGAATCATGAATATTTGCAATCTATGATTTGTTTCATTAATCTGAAATCTTGTTAGAAAGTGCAATCTGAAATTTCGTCAGAATAGTGATAAATTTTAAGTAATGCTGTTGGGGATCGAATAGTAGGTCAGATCTAGGGCTGCGGCTGTTTTAGGATTAGGATTACATGTTTAGGTTCTGGGGATAAAATAGTGATATAGTGAGGTGTTGGAGAGAAAAGAAAGAAAGAAAGAAAGCTTTATTAATGTCTTTATCATGCCAAAAGGCATATAAGACTAATGAAGTACATGTCAAGTGTGGTAACCGTGGGAGCATATAAAACGTCTCCAGAACTGTAATAAAGAAAGAAAACATCTAGTACAAATTAAAGTAGACACGTATGCGAGAGAGTGTCTGTGCGTAATAAGCATATGTATATATGTCAAGATGTCAAGACCGTGATGTGCTGCTGCTGCTGTTGTTGCTGTTGCTACTGCTGTAAAAGAATGTAATGTGAGCCACAACATGAGAAGGCACTGGAGTCTGCCGGCGTCGTCTATGAGCAGGAGCATGAGCATGTGTAATAGTACGTCTCCGCATAGGATGTCTGGTGATCTTGGTAGTAACGTGATGGTGATAAGTACATTGTCTCTGATCTCTATGAGAATGCGAGCGGCTATTATCATCATCATAATCCTCGTCCTCATGCACTAAGGCACGCGATCTCCGCCTAGTAAAGAATGAAGTGATCAGTGGCTGTGAGGTAAAATGCTAGGGTGTCCCGTATAAATCTTTCCGTAGGAGGAACATCTCGCGTACCATCAGGGCAACACATCGTGGGTCCTCATAGGGGACGAGAGAGCGTAGAGTGGTAGGCATGTCTCGAAACAGACAATGATATCGTCCTCTAATCTCATAGTATACAGGGCATCTAAAGATAAAGTGCTCCTCAGACTCCACCTCACCTAGAGAGCATAACTGGCAAATCCGCTCCTCTCTAGGAATACCATGAAACCTCCCAGTCTCAATAGCTAGCTGATGAGAGGATATCCTGAGCTGTCTCAGTGTGAATCTGAGGCAGCATAACCGGGGCCCCTGATGTATCCAGCTCCAAGAAATGGGTCTGGTAGAAAGCTGGCTTAACCCCTAACTGGTTATGCCAAGTCCGCTCTAGATATGCGCGATAGAGGAATCGTCAGATATACTGGTGGGTGCTTGGGGGAAGCTCGGTGATGGAGATACCAAATGAATCAAGTAGGAGGTGAGATGCCTGAGAGAACCATGATAACCTGTAGCCCTGATCATGAAGATGCTGTGAAGAGGATAGTGCAACCTGTATGTATCGTCTGTCTATCTCTAATAACGCCTGTATGCTCTGTATATAAGGGATGAGCTGAAGAGCTGCCTCGATCTGTAAAGGTGGAACTGCAAACTCAGCTAGGAGAATCTCATATGGAACAGAAGGCTTTGCTCAAATTAGCCGAGCTAGCATGGTGGTCTGTATTCGTGAAAGACTGGCCCAATATGAAGAGGGGAGACATGTACACCATGCCTCTGCCGCATATAGAGTCGTGGGGGTGACAATGGTATCAAAGAGGCGACACTTACTGCGAGCATCCTCTTGGATGGACTTCCGGAAACAAACTCGCTCTAGCTGAACAAGGGAGGCATGCCCCTTCCCCAATCGAGTGGTGGCGGCCTGTCTCATGCTAAAAATAGGACCTGAGAAAAGGATCCCCAGGTATGTGTATCTCAGCTTCCTTTTGGGCCATTTCAGAGTTCTTCACACCAGCTAGCGATTGAGATGGGCCGAATTCAAGGCGTACCTCGGGAGGGGTTTTTCCAATTTTGTGCTCTTAGGGATAAAGGATTCTATTTTCAGATGCCCATATTATGAGATCAAAGGGAGATTCTTTTGCCTCTTTAGAGATTCACCGGTCACATCGGGCTCTCCCATCACATATGTGGATCCACATTGTGTCACTCTCATGATTCATGAGATGTTACTACTTTGGAGCAGTTTATGTCATACACAGCAAAGTCCCACCTCAGAGCTGTAGATCACCTCTTTCTTCTCAGGGAGAGACCTCGGGATGTTTTTGAGTCTGATGATGAGATTGATATAGACACCAGAGACGCAGGATACAACACCATACAACTACCAGATTTACTCGGCACACTTTGAGGTCACATACCCAATGTTCAACGACTTGCCATCCATGCAGATGGCAACGACCCACTCAGGACATACCTTCTGGGACTGCCCATATCACATCTTTTTTTCGCAGGATGGACATATATAGCCATACTATATTTCAGGGTTTTTTCCCTTAGCTCCAGTCTTTCTATACGCATTTACAATTTTTTGGAGACGCTTTTATACTTTCGTGGTTTTCATTATATGCAATTGACATATATTTAGTCTTATATGCCATTTTGGCATCCTAAAAGACATTAATAAAGCTCTCTCTCTCTCATATTTTATATATATATATATATATATATATATATATATATATGTATCATAGTGTCCCCTGGTACCGCTGTTATGGTACCGCCGGTACCATAACAGTGGTACCGCTAGTACGGTACCGCCCTGGGATCCGCGGTACCAGGGCGGTACCATAATAAAATAAAATAAAAATTTAAATTTTTTCCCTTGTTATTTTCGCAAATTTTTTTTTTTTTTTTTTGGTACCGCGGTACCAGTATGGTCCCGCGGTACCAGGATCCACGGTACCCAGTACCGCGGGACCTATGATATAAGCGGATGGCGGACGCGGACGCGCCAGGGGTGCTTCCGCGTGTCTCCTAATTCCTATGTATAGGATCATCGTGAGAGACAATATATACACATGGGATGCCGACGCGTCCAATTTTTTTCAAGATTTTTTTTTTCAAAAAAAAAAAAAAAAATACAGGCACCTGCCTACACTGCCCCCCCACCCCAAAAGCAAAATAAAAACAATTTATGGCCCGTGTTTTTCCCCCGGAATTTATTATCAGAGGGTGCCTGTCACCCACCTGCCCCCTCCTGTTAAAAAATAGGAAAACAGTACCGAAAATCTGCAAAAATATTTGCAACAGACCTAACCACTGGGCCATGCCTCTCATAACCTCAGTATTACTAAACAACCATGGCCAGTGAGCAGTTCATAAATTATTATGAACCTTCATTGGGAACTAAACTCCAAAAAAGCGGCAAAGAAAGATCTGAGAGTGGTTTCAAGTGAAGGTTTGTATGGCAAACATATTACTGCCCCAAGGTTTAGAAGTGAATGCTCGCCAGAGGATTGGGGAAAGGTGAACGCTCACCAGAGGAGTGACAAGTGTTGAAATAAATGCCTATTTTACCCCTAAAGGCTTGTATACTTGTAACTTGTAAGTTGTGCATAAGACATGGGGGCAAAACATTTATGTACAAAGTACACCCCACTTGTGCTAATTAGGCAAGTAAATCAAGTAGGTTAAGGACCCATGTGGGTTCTAGAGCTAGAATTAGCAAGACACCACCTCTATACATAACATGCTATATGTAGCCCAAACTTTGGAGGGGTTTCCACGCCCTACTACACTTTGAATATTCATTCATGTTGTGTGAGCTTTGGAGTCCTCTCTCTCTTGCTTTTGTGTTCTACTCCATAGCTGGTTTTCTGAAGCTTTCATAGTGTGCTTACTATGCTTTTATGATACTCCATAGCTAGGCCTTGGAATTTGTTATGGTATCAGAGCAGGTTATGTTGCCTGTGGTGTGGTGAAAGCTTGGACCTGTTTTTGATCAGATTCCTGCCATTCTTGGAGAGCAGCTTACCTTTGAGGAGGGAGCACTTTTTGTAGGGGCATTTGATCTCTGTGCTATCTGCATGGTTGAAGTACTGTTGGCAAGGGGAGTACAGGGAGCCAAAAATTTTCTAATTTGGGACAAAATTTTTTGAGTCTTTTTGGACAGCCAGGACTGTAGGAGGGCGCTTTCTACAGTGGGGACTTCAGTGAAAGTTCTGAGTGGATCTTGGACAATGGATAGGACAGCCATACAGGGGGATAGTTTCAAATCCAGAAGCTGAGGGTTATTGAGCAAGTGGCTGCATACCCTAGTTGGGTAAAAACCCCAGTTTGCTTTTTGTGTTTTATTTCTATCCAGCTATGTCTAGTCTTGCAGAGAGCATGCTGAGTGAAGCCAGCCGGCTTGATGGCACTAACTTTAGCATATGGAAATTCAAGATCAAGAACATTCTTGAAGACAAAGAATGTTGGAAGCTTGTGACAGGTGAGGAGCCTGTTCCAACATCTGAACTTGAACTTAAGGACTATATCAAGAGAGGGGAAAAGGCACACAGAATCATCAACATGTCAGTGAGGGATAATGTGATTCCTCTAATCAGGTCAGCCAAAGGGCCTGTGGATGCATGGCACATTCTTTGTGCATTGTATGAGACAGCAAGTACAACCAGGTTTCTCTACTTGAAGAACAAGTTGTATACTCTCAGAATGGAGACAGGGGAGACAGTTACTGATCATCTTACTAAGATTCAAGATATTAGATATCAGCTTTCTGTACTTGGAGAGTCTATTGCTGACAAAGAGTTGGTGCCAATAGTTCTGAATAGCTTGTCATATGCTTATCAGAACTTTGTGATGATGATATCAGTGAGAGAGAAGATCCCTACCTATGAAGAAGTCTATGGTCTCTTGTTACAGGAGGAGATGAGGAGAGTTAATCTCTCCAAGAGGGAAGATTTCCAGGAGCATGCCTTTGCTTCTAAGAAGAAGCAAAATCCAGCTAAGGATAAGAAGAAAGGTAAAGGCAAGAACAAAGGAGCACCACAAACACTTGAGCAAGGAATGGAGAACTTGCAGATGTCAGAAGCACAATCCTCCTCGAATACTTCTTCCACACCTCGAAGGAAGGGGAATTGCAATTACTGTGGTAAATATGGACACTTTGCTTTTGAGTGCAGGAAGAAGCTTGCGGACCAAAAGAAGGGCACAAAGAAGCAAGGAGGAAATGTTGTTGAGAGTGTTGCAAGAGAGGAGCAGAGTGACATAAGGCAAGCTGAGTTATTCTCTGTTGCATTGGCTTCACAAGCTACGACAGGTGGTTGGTACATTGACTCAGGTGCTTCAAAGCACATGACCCCTCATAGGGATTGGTTTGATACCTTTGTGGGGATTAGTGATGGACAAGAGGTGTGCCTAGGTGACAACTCAACACACAAGGTCAAGGGAAAGGGCACAGTACCTGTAAAGCTTCCATCAGGAGAAGTCAAAGTCATTAAGAATGTCTTATATGTACCAGGACTTGCTAAAAATCTTCTTTCAGTAGGATCTATCACTCAACAAAATATGAAAGTAGAATTTGATGCTACTTCTTGTCTTGTGTTGGACTTGAGTGATAATATGAAGGTTGTGGCCAAAGTATTGCAGGAAGATAATCTATACAGGTTATACACTTCTATCCCTAGTCGGCATGCTTATACATCAAAAGGAAGTGATGTGGATAGGTTGTGGCATGAGAGGTATGGACATCTTGGCTACCAAAGCATGCAGGTGTTGAACCAGCATCATATGGTGGAGGGGCTTCCAGTTGTTAAGCCAAGCTCTTCAGTTTGCGAGGCTTGCGCTATGGGAAAACAACAAAGACATAAGTTTCCCAAGGGAAGCACCACCAGGGCAGCAGGCATACTTGACTTGATACATTCAGATTTGTGGGGGCCAACCCAAACAAAATCTGCAAGGGGGGCATATTACTTTATGACCTTTATTGATGACTTCTCATGCAAGATTTGGATTTATTTCTTGAAGTTAAAATCTGAAGCATTCAAGTACTTCCTGCATTTCAAAGCTTTGGTAGAAGAACATTCAGGAAAGAAGATAAAGATACTCAGGTCAGACGGTGGTGGAGAGTTCATTAAGACAGAATTTGTGGAATTCTGCAAGGCCAATGGGATCAAAAGGCAGCTTACAGCTCCTCATACCCCTCAGCAAAATGGCGTAGCAGAGAGAAAGAACCGAACTATTGTGGAGTGTGCAAGGTGCATGCTCAAGGCAAAGGGGTTGCCCAACTCTTTTTGGGGCGAGGCAATGCACACAATAGTGTTTTTTCTGTTGAATAGAAGTCCAACAAAAGCTGTGGCAGGCAAGACTCCAGAAGAGGCATTTAGCGGCATTAAGCCCAAGGTAGGTGCTTTGCGAGTGTCTGGTTGTACGGCCTATGCCCATATTCCCAAGGATAACAGGAAGAAGCTAGATGCAAAATCAGCAAAGTGTATTTTCTTGGGATACAGTGAAGAAAGCAAAGCTTACAGACTTTACGATCTTACTAGCAAGAAGAGGATCATAAGTCGAGATGTGATCTTTGAAGAAGATCAAACGCCTTCTATAGAGGAACTTGAGATGGAGGATGGTACAAGTGAATTTGTGCCAATACTTGATGACCCACATCCATATATTGGGGAGCCTTAGGATGATCATATGAGTGACAAAGAGGAAGAATCCGAGGAGGCTAGGAAGCGGAAGGAAAGGGGCAAATCTGTTGAGTCCTATTCACCGTCTTCATCACCAACTGCAAGGAAGAAGTTTCCCAAGTGGTATTGGCAAACTGTGCAGGATGGTTTGATATTGGATGAGGGAGAGAGCAGCAATCCAGGGGCTAGGAGGTCTCAAAGGAAAGCCCAGCAACACACCAGGAGACAAACTATGCACTTATGACTACTATTTTGGATTCACAAGATCCGCATACATTCGTTGAGGCAGCAGATGAGAAGGTATGGCAACATGCTATGCAAGAGGAGTACGACTCCATTCTCAAGAATGATACATGGGATTTGGTGAAGTTACCAAAAGGGAAGCGTCCTATTGGCTGTAAGTGGGTCTACAGGACCAAATACAAATCGGATGGGAGCATCGAAAAGCATAAGGCAAGGCTGGTTGCTAAAGGCTATGCACAGAAGGAGGGCTTGGACTATGATGAGACGTTTGCACCGGTAGCTAAGATGACGTCTATCAGGTTGGTTTTAGCATTGGCTGCATTTTTTGGTTGGGAGGTCCATCAAATGGACGTGAAGAGTACTTTTCTTAATGGACAGTTGGCTGAAGAAGTCTACATGGAACAGCCACAAGGTTTTGAGGCTAAGGGCAAGGAAAGTATGGTATGCAGGCTTAAGAAGGCCTTATATGGTTTGAAGCAGGCACCCAGGGCCTGGTATAGTCGTATTGACGACTATTTTGCCAAGGAGCAATTCATAAAGAGTCAGTCGGATTGCAACCTGTTCGTGAAGGAGGAAGATGGGAACATTGTTTTGATAGTTCTCTATGTGGATGACTTGGTAATCACGGGTAACAATGGGCAGCTTATTGAAAAGGTGAAGGCTCATTTATCAAATGAGTTCGAGATGAAGGATTTGGGCTTAATCCACTATTGTCTTGGCTTGGAGGTTTGGAAAAAGGAAAACTGTGTGTTTATTTCCCAAGCTAACTATGCATGTGAAGTCTTGAACAGGTTCAACATGCAGGATTGCAAACCCGTTTCCACGCCCATTGATACTAGCAGTAAGCCATCCAGAGATGATGGCACTCCTTTTGTGGACGAGACTCTTTATAGGCAGCTTGTGGGTAGCCTGATTTATCTCACCACTACGAGACCAGACATTTCCTATGCGGTTGGTGTGGCAAGCCAGTTCATGAGTTCTCCAACTGAAGCACATTGGAGAGCAGCCAAGAGGGTTTTGAGGTATGTTAAAGGGACAACTTGCTATGGGATTGAGTACACAGATGACGGAAAGCTTCAGCTTGGAGGCTTTACCGATTCGGATTGGGCAGGTGATAGGGATGATCGAAAGTCGACCACAGGCTACACTTTCAACCTTGGTTTAGGGGCCATTTCTTGGTGTAGCAAGAAACAGCCCACAGTTACCTTATCATCGACAGAGGCTGAGTACAGGGCAGCGGCAAAAGCTGCCTGCGAGGCAATATGGCTCAGGAGACTTCTTGGGGAGGTGCAGATTCCACAGGATGGTCCTACTATTCTTCAGTGTGACAGCCAGAGTTGCATCCAGCTTGCCAAAAATCCTGTGTACCATGCTCGTACGAAGCATATTGAGGTGGATCAACACTTCTTACGAGAGAAGATACAAAGGGGAGAAATTCAGTCCGAGTACTGTGATACCAACGAACAAGCAGCAGATATCTTTACTAAGGCACTTAGTAGAAAAAAATTTGAAAAGTTTCGTAGCATGCTAGGTGTTGGTATGAACAAAATAGCCATTGAGGGCGGGTGTTGAAATAAATGCCTATTCTGCCCCTTAAGGAAGGCTTGTATACTTGTAACTTGTAAGTTGTGCATAAGACATGGGGGTAAAACATTTATGTACAAAGTACACCCCACTTGTGCTAATTAGGCAAGTAAATCAAGTAGGTTAAGGACCCATGTGGGTTCTAGAGCTAGAATTAGCAAGACACCACCTCTATACATAACATGCTATATGTAGCCCAAACTTTGGAGGGGTTTCCACGCCCTACTACACTTTGAATATTCATTCATGTTGTGTGAGCTTTGAAGTCCTCTCTCTCTTGCTTTTGTGTTCTACTCCATAGCTGTTTTTTTGAAGCTTTCATAGTGTGCTTACTATGCTTTTATGATACTCCATAGCTAGGCCTTGGAATTTGTCAACAAGCTCTCAGGAGCAGAAGTCTCTGGGGGAAATTAGGGCTCACCAAAAGAGTGACAAGCTATACACTATTGTGACTCGGTTTAGGGGATCGGTTTTTTCCCGGATGAACTTCAACAGCTTACTAATTAGTTATGGCACTACTCCAACTTGCTACAATATGATGTCGAAATTTTGCGTACCAACACGGGGGCTCGGAAACATCTCCCAGTTTTCAGGCCCCGACCGAACAAAGTGTCTCTGAAGCCCTGTTTAACGTTGAACTTCGGACGGACGATGCGGCCCGACCGTCGATCGTTTCCTCGTCCTGTTTGTTCCCACAGGTTCATATCGAGGTTGTCCACTGGCCGAAACAGACGGCACCCGAAACGGATCCCGTTTGGAGAAACGGGGCCGTCGGACGGAGAGTTGCAAAACCAGTCCATTTCGCTTGACCTAATTGCGCTTCTCGCCAGTCGAAGGGCCATTTTGACCGAACGATACCCGAATCGAGCCAGGCTCGATCCCTTGGGTTCGTATCGGGATCACGAACCTGTGGACTGTATTCCTGGACCGATGATGCGTTCTACACAGTACCATGGCCTACGTGATGAGATAGATTTAGGGTTTAGGGTTTAGGGTCGACGTCACGTGGGCAACTAGTCGGAGCATGTCCTGGTGATGTCCGCCGACACAACAAACGGAAGCTAGAAGGAGGATTTCACGAGAGCCAGCGAGAGATAATGGGGCGACTACCGGAGCTGCAGCTACGTGCCCTCACAGTCCTCGGACCTGCTCCCCTTTGACCGAGCTGGCGTGGGCGAGGAAACGCACCGGATTGGAATCAACTTCACCGAAGAACAACTTCCCATGGTCCGGGACAGGGTCCCTCATCGTCGGGCCAGCCAGTAGGTCTTCTGGTTCCCGGTAGTGAATGACACAGTTATGATGACCATCCACTCGACTGGTGACCATTCACTCCCTGTAGTGCTTGGAGAAACGGGATCGTCGGACAGATAGCTGCAGAACTAGTCCATTTGGATTGACCTAATTGCGTTTCTATCCCGTCGAATGGCCATTTTTGACCAGACGACACCCGAATCGAGCCAGGCTCGGTCCCTTGAGTACGTACCTGCTCCACGAAACCCCGCGCCTGTATTCCTGGACCATTGATACATTCTACGCAGGTTTCAGTGTATGCTGCAAAAGTGCAGCTTTGATGTTGAATCTGCACATACCTGTGGTGCAAAGCCTACGACACAATGAGGACGTGGGTGGGGTTGATGATGTTTATGGATGATGATTATGCTTGTGGCTTTTTTGATGGTTATGGCTGTGGGGTTGTGGGTTTAGGGTGATTTGTTAGGGTTTGGGGTGTTGTGTTAACTTTGCCATTTGTTGGGGTGTCGGGTTTAGGGTCTTATGGTAAATGTTTGAATGAGATGCAGATGTGCTGGTCTCTCTCTCTCTCTCTCTCTCTCTCTCTCTCTCTCTCTCATCTTGCACGGAGCAAACCATTTTTGACTAACCATTCAAACTTCACAGAGCTAACCATTTGTAAGCAACCACGATAAATCAGCCATGATAGAAATAGACTGTAAAAAATTATATACATCACATCTGATGCCACTGTACATGATGCTAAAATGTGTATCAGTATCTACAAGTCTGCGCTAAACAAATCATCCCTCTGCGTGCCAGATGCATCTGCAGGGGTGTCAAACACAAAGTCTGGTTCGGAGTCTGGAGGCATATGGGACTCCTCTAGGTCTGGGCCAACGCCTGCCAAGAGACGACTAGAAAAATCATCGGTGTGTCCCCTCTTGGCTGGCCTGCCTCTGGGTCTGCCGGAAGGAACCCTCTGTGGTACACTCCTGCCTAGGGGTCTCCCTCTGCCACGGGGGGGTCTCTGGGAGGAACTGCCTGCCTGTGATGCTCTGAGTTGTCTCTGCGCTATCTGTCTCCGGGCAGCAGCCTCTGTCTCTCTCGCAAACTCTGACCAGCCATCATCTGAAAGGGGGCGTGATGCGGGGGTACTGGGTGGGGCACGTGGACAATCCCCTGCTAGGTCGACCGTCTCGTCTGAATCATATGTGGGCTCATCATCATCAGAGGGAAATGGAACGTCAGCAGGGAGGGTGGTGGTCTCATCGGCATCGGCATCGGCATCATCCTCGGGCTCACCCCGCAGAGCACGCCGAATAGCATCGTCCGGATCAACCTCTGGCTCATGATCTGCCGCTGCAACCAGGCACTCATCGGGATTGACCTGCACAAGTCAATCATTCGTGAGAATAGCCGAAGCAACCGTGAGGGCATTAAACTGAATGTCTCAAACCAATACGAAAGCAAAACGACAGAGCAACGAAATATACCTGCAGCAGTAGGGCGTGTGCGCCTCCTGCCCTCATGCTCTCTGTGATGCGTCGAACCACTCTGGTGTTGGTGTTGCAGTACACCAAGTCATTGCTCCGCTCCGTCGTCAGACGGTTTCGCCTGTTCGTGTGAACAAGGCTGAACGCTGACCAGTTCCGCTCGCACACGCAAGCAGAACAGTCCTGCATTAATTGGCAACAACTCGAGTGAGTACCGACCTTGTAGAGAAAATGTGAAAACTGGTTGGATGAATGAGATCAGACAACATACTTGTGAAAGGACTCGGAGCGCGAGCGTCCTCAGGTCTGGCTGCCCGGCGCCGTAGCTCTCCCACCATGATACAGGCAAGTTCTCTCGAACACGTGCAAGGTCCTTGCTGAACAGCCCCAGTGAGTGCCTGCAGTTGAGCAACGATATGCTTGAGTACACTTGAGCCCGCGCAGGGAAATTGAACGAACGACAACGTACGATAGATCAAGAGTTTACCTGTAATTGAGCCTCTGCACCTCGAGCCTGCTGCGGAACCCAGTGTCGCTGCTGAGGAGGCGGATGTATGCGAACCAGTCCGCACGCAGCTCTGCATCGTCGTACTGCCTCTCGCTCTGAAAAAGCGGATGCAGTATGTGGGCCACATTGTGAATGGGCCGGTGAAACTTCTCCCATCACCGCTGCCACAAGCGCCTGATAGGCTCCAACTTGTGGACCAAATCACGCGGAGGCAACAGTTACATACCATCGTGTTGCGACAGCAAGACGAAACAGAGTGCGAAATGGAAGTAAGGATGGTGAGACAGAAAAAAATTATACCTGGCAAGGTCCAGCTCGGAACGCTGGAGAGACTCGCCTATGCGGTCCATGAACTCGTAGATGAGGCCCATCGTGCACCCCTCGCGATCAACGAGCCTCAGAACAGAGTAGATGGGGCGCATGATGTCCATCAGCTGCTGCATATCCACCCAGAAAGGCTCCATGAATAAGATGTCGTGGAAGGCCAAGCCCTCTGGGGTCGTGGACAGGTCCATGGCGGTGAACTCTGCCGAAGTGGCCATGTGCCGCAATTCACCCTTGAGCTTGTGTAGTTGCTCAAGCATGATGAACTGGTAGGCGAAGCGGGTGCGAGCGGGCTTCTTCAAGTCGAGCCTGCATTGACAAACGGAATGAGAGGCACACATGAAACGAGCCAAAAAAAGAGAGCATCTTGACGAGCCAAAAAGTAAGTGGCAGCCTACTTGCTGAATGTGCGGAAAAGCGCCGTCATGCGGCGCTTGCATGTGACGAAGTCCACGACCGCAAGTGCCCTTGTGAGAATGTCACTGACCCAAGGCAGGCGCCCGATGGAATGCAGGAGGAGGTCCAGTGAGTGTGCGGCGCATGGCGTCCACACAATGGAGGGGTAGTCTGCCATAAGAACCTCCCCCATACCGCGGCAGTTGGACGCATTGTCCGTCACAACCTTTCGCGATACATTCACACGATCAGTTCATAGCTCGGAAACACATTGCAATCAATCGAAAACTACGCAAAACTATTGTATCAACATCAAGCAGCAAATGAGCAAGCAACTAATGAAAGAATATTATACCTGGACAACGCGTTGTGGTTCGACCTCCTCTATTGCTGCTCGAATGATGCCGTAAATGTACTCGGCCGAATGCACTCTCCTTACCTCGGAGGCGTCGATGCTGCGCAAGAACATGGAACTGTAACAACTAGAAACAATCATGTTGATGAGTGGACGTCTGCGATGATCAGTCCACCCATCAGCCATGATGGAACAACCGTATCTATCCCAAGCCTCGTGCAGTGCGGCCAGTCTCTCTCTGATTGAACTGGAGCAAAGGGCCTTGTAGTGCGTCGGCTGTGGGTGGTGTGTAGCCGGGCCCGCAGACTGCCACTTTCGAGATAGCCTCTCGAAAGATGCGGGATGATGCCATGATAAAGGGGAGGTTCAGGTCATAGAACATCTGTGCTATGGTCCTGGTGGCCTCTCTGTGCTACCCCTCTCTGAAAGATCCCAGCATGGACATCTGTCTGGTGCCTCGGGATGTGGATGGCTGGGAGGATGCGGATGGACGATGCAGATGTGGAGGTGGTGGCATAGGTGCAAGTGCGGAAGCGGAGGATGTAGACGGGCCATGCAGATCTGACGGTGATGGCAGACGCGTAGGTGTAGCAGTGGAGGCCGTGGATCCATGGGGAGTACTGGCGGGTGCGGATGCAGCGGCAGTGGCGGGTGCAGATGCGACGGTGGGGGCGGTGGCGTTGGGTGTACCAGTGGCAAGGTCG